>CAUYRH010128926.1:0-35961 GCA_963574655.1 Perodicticus potto
TCTATACGTATGAGGTAGATGGAAACTTTACCTCTTACATGTTTACATGGATAGAGCTGAAACATATTCTTCTTAGCAAAGTATCTCAAGAATGGAATAAAAAGTATCCAATGTACTCAGTCTTACTATGAAACCAATTTATAGCTTTCTTATGAAGGCTATAACCCAGTTATAGCCCAAAAAGAAGGGGAAAGGGAGGGGAGGGGGGAGAATGGGTGGAGGGAGAGTAATTGGTGGGATCACACCTACGGTGCATCTTACAAGGATACATGTGAAATTTACAATGTGTAGAATATAAATGTCTTAACACAATAACTAAGAAAATGCCGTGAAGGCCATGTTAACCAGTTTGATGAAAACATTTCAAATTGTATAGATAACCAGCACGTTGTACCCCATGATGACATTAATGTACACAGCTGTGATTTTTTTTAAAAAAATGGCCCCACACCACAAAAAAAAAAAAAGCATTTAACTGCAGGAAATACCATGATGGCAAGAGAAGTTAACTCATTAGGTCAGTCATTAACAGATTACATAGAGACAAAAACATTGGTTCAGTGTTAAGTGTATGAAAATGATCACTGAGAAGTTCATTTTTATTTCAGAATATTAAAGAATATTCAGAATATTCGTGCAGTTTAAGTCAAAATTATAGGTGTGTCCATCACCCAGAGAGTGTATGTTGTACCTTTTGGTGTGAATTTAGTGCTCCCTCCTCCTCCCCTCACCTGTTTACTTTTCTTTGAGTTTTACTACCAAATATGCACATGGGTGTTGATTGATGAGTTACAATTTAATAGTGAGTGCATGTGGTCTTGGTTTTTCCATTCTTGTGATAAATATCCAGAGTGAATATATTGAAGAAGGACTCTAGATTCTGAGGATATAATTTATGGGGACCTATCTTAGAAGGTTTGAAAATTTTTAGGAGAAATTTAAGTTTTCATATTTTTTGATCCCCAACCTTATCACTGAGAGGAATATACCCTATATATTATATATACTTAAAGGAGTTCACCAACATGTTTAGGTAATGACGTTCATTCTCGCTTTATTTATATCCTCCTCCCCAACACACAACTCAAAATAATTTAAGGATTGGTAGGTACAGGAGTGTTTAAATAATATGATGAAGAATTTTGAAAACCCTTTTGAAAGGGAAATAGTGCTGGTATTCCCTTTGTGTATATCTAGTTTATATAGTATGCAATTATAATATCTAGTATATACAATTATAATTTTAAAGGTAAGGTACAGAAATATTAAATATGTGAAAATGTGCATATTTATATAGATTTGTTGTTAGGTTAATAGACATTTTCCTTCTTTTCCCAGAAGGAAACAGAAGTGAAATTGATCAACGTTTCTATTCGTAATTTTGTCCCTGTTTGATTTGTTTCAATTGTCTAATTATTCTATATGTCAGCTGAGGTTTCCTAAGCAGTAGTTAGTTTTATTCTATCTATTTCTTAAATATCAAAACTAAACATTATCAATCAGTAAAATAATTCTTACAGGGTGACTAAAGCCTGTGTTTACTCATTCTGGAATGAGTGGAAAACTTAGTAACTCTATCAGATTTCCTATTTCTTTAGAGAGTTGTTGCATATGCATATTCACTATTAATATACATGAGACTACTAAGTTCGGGCAGATTCTTTTAAAGTGTCTATTCTATTCCCACAAGAATCGAAATAGTTTCAATATATTTTGTTTTATAAATATTTAACTTATGTTTGCTGAGGTTGAAAAAGGCAATATTCCACAAGGGTCCATTTTCTAAATGTAAGGCATGAATGATTTTTTTCATAGTTACACTATTTATGAAATATTGAGAATTTATGCATGTGAAATGTCTCATAATGGACTATTACAGACTTGAGCTATTCTTTTTTTAGGTCTCCAGTGTAAAATTCAAAGAGTAGGAGCTATATCAAATGAATATGCTGTGTTTCTTGTAACGTAGACGCCTTAATCTTTACAAGAGTGCTATTTTCTCAGCTAGATTGGTCTTAAAGATTTTTTTTTAATAGTTTAATTTTCTCTCAAATAACCTTCCAAAAGAATCCTTCCACGTTGTTATTTTTGCTATTGTAGTGCATCCTGAGGTTCTCTGTAAGCTTGACATTTAACGTGTTTATTTTATGTAGAGTGTATTATTAAAGTACTGGCTGAATTACTTGACATAATTTGCATAAAATTGTATTTCAGTCATAAAAATTAATGTATTGGGAGTCAGGAGTGAGTTGGAATGAGTCATTTATTTCTTAATAGAAAAGAGCTTTGTCTTCTGTTTCTAGCACACTTGAACTTCAATTACCTGGGTTATTTTCATTTGTTTGTTTATTTGCATTTATTTAAGTGTTAACGATTATTTGGCGGTTTGAGCAGGAGAGTGTTTTAGGTCTGTCTTTAACCTTAGTCTAAACATGGGAGTTGGCACATATCTGAGTTTTTACTTTGAAAGCATCCCTAAAGGTTGATACTGTTGTAGTGATTCCTTTAGCAGCTATTGGAAGCTTAATGTCTTTGCCATTTGGGGATCTGACAGAATGAAACTTAGCATTCGTTTTGGCCCCTCTGAATATCATCTGCTCATCCATGCTTATAAAAATGAAATAAAAAGTCAGTCCTTGTTCTTGCAGAAGCAACTGTAGACTTTTATGAGGAAAACAATGAACATGTCACCCTGGATTTGGCAGCAGCGAAGAGCAGGGAGTATATAAATTGTCCTTTTGGGTGCCAACCGTTGTGGACCAGAATTGTTTATACTAGAGCAACTCTCCAGTTGTAAGTTATGTCAGTTGTATTTTTCTCCTAGAGTGTGTTTTATGGTGGAGAGAGGGGCTGCGGAATGTGTATTAAATCTGAAATGGTCTCATGTTTAAATACTGCAATGTGGTAGACAGTTAATCTTCAAAACAAATAGTGAACATGCGTAATGGCTTTACTGCCATGAACATATGTCTCTCTATAATTATCCTAGCTTATACCTTGGGGTGGGGTAAGGATACAAGAGCTGTCTACACCTAGAGAATTTTGTTTTTATTTTTGGGGTTCCAAACAGAAGGTATTAGGGAAAAAAGGTCATAGGATTTGCGCAATATTGGTGCTAATAAAAATAATAACTCTGAAATTAGTAGTGGTGTCCGTTCAGGACCTAGAAGAGCAGGTGTGGAATAAGTCTGACTAACCGGCTGTGTCAATATAACTTTGCACATCTCAGACTCTGGAAAAATTCCCGAGGAGATTCACAACACCCCACATAGTTTGTGATATGTGCAATGGCATATAGGGACTGGGTTGCAGCTGACCTTCTGATGGCCGGGGATGACCTCCTTAAAGAGTAGGATGCATTTCGCAAATAACTAAAACAAGGACCACTTGAAGCTAAAAAGGGAAAAATGTTTCTTCACTGGTATTTCCAATGAGGAATGGAGTTTAGTAAATACTGGTGGGAACTGACACAATCCACAAACTCACATGTGTAAAAAGTGTAACTAGTTTCCTATAGAGTTTACTCACGTAGGCCTCCGTACCTAATGAGATCCTCCCAGGTTTTCTCTGAACGGTCCAGTGTTGTAACTATTGCCCTGGTTTCCCTCTTGACAGCGTCCCAGTCATGCTACTTGTATCTCACCATTAATGACCTTTCCCCCCAATCTGTTAAGGTAGAATGACCTTGATACTTCAGTGGAAAGAACACAGAAGTCACTGATACACAGAGAAAGACATGTCTTCCAATATTTTACCGTATTATTTCCTTTAAAATATTCAGAGATTTCCTTTGCCTATTTTTAGTTCTCCAAAGGATGTATATAGTGTCATAATACATATAAAAGAGAAGAACACTTTTGGCCTGGGGAACAGCAAACATATTTCTCGGATAATGTAGTGCTTCATTTGGGAGGACTTTATATACTTTGGGGAGGCTCATTAATTTTATGAGATCGTTAGTTTACTTATTGTTCAATAAATTTAACTCCTCTACACTAATACCTATAGGAAAATACTTTCTCCAACCAGCTTAGAAGTTAGGCTGGGTTGGAAATAGCTGGCTGGAACATAGTCTGGGGAGGAAAAGGTGGAAGTCAACGGAGGTGAGACCAGTTGCTGGAGAATGAGAATCTGCTGTGTGAACGATTCAGAAACATTTGCATCTTTAGTGGGGGTTTGATTTAGGGTCTTTGTAAGACATCACAGTCTCCTGAGACTAATATATTTTTCGCCTGCCCACATTCGTCATAAGTCAATTGTGAAAACCCATACCCACAGTTAATTGCCTACTCAGATCATATTGTGGGAAAAGGATTTTAGTTGTAATACTGACCATATTGACTAAATTTGGATCTATGTACATTGTAAAGTTCATATCCATCTATTGATAACATTTTATTTACATGCATACATACACAAATACCTACACATAAAAATGTGTGTGCAAATTGTGTACATATAATTATATGTCTGCTCATACAGACAGATTGGCTTTGAAATCCAATGATCTGGTTCCATAACTGTGCTGCTTCTTTCTTGCTTCTTCAGAACAAACCCACTTCTTGATATTCTTTTCCACTTTTTTCTAGGGCTTCCAGAGGATTTTCTTAAATGACGAGCTGAATGCTTTCATTTCTGTTTTCCAGAAGCATTCGCTAGATCCTCACTGTGAGAAAAATGAATGTCCCTTAGCATGGCATGCAAGGGCCACTGACCTGACCTGGGCAGAGTTTCTTGCCTTTCTTTTGCATCCCCTCTTCCAGGGTCACAAGACTCCTTCGTGTCTCTCAAGCCTTGTAGCTTCTTCGTGCTCTACTTGTGTTCTCGGCTACTTTAAGGTTCACCTGAGAAGCAACTTTCCCTCAAGCCATTGTTGGTCATCATAATCTGTTTCTCTTTCCTGTCAGCATCCTGGATTTTATCATGTGAATATAGCCTTATCTATAAGCTGCCTTGAATTATGATTAACTGTGTCCTTACCTGGAGTCCCTGCTAGTTATAAACTCCTAAAAGGCAGAGCACACGTCTTTTTATTCTTTGTGGCCCTCCCAGCATGGGACACAATGCCTGGTAAGCAGGAAGGCTCAACAAGTGCAAAGTTTAGAAAAAAAGTTAAAGTCAAGCTAAAAGAATTGCTAAAACCCTGAAGAGACTCCTTGTTAAGGTTCCATATTTTTGATGATGACAAATGCCTAGTTACTAATATTTCTCAAAAGGAAGTCCCAAAATGGCCAGCCAATTATTCTGTCCTTGGGTTACCTATAATTTAAGAGAACAAAAATATGTGTTCATGCACATACCGTAAACATTTGTGTTATATATGTTTTCATAAGCCTTTTTAAAAATCTAATTAACTCCTATTGTACTCTCTAAGCTATGTATTCATTACAAAGTCTATATTGGCCCATTTCAAACAACTTGCTTTTAATGGTGTAGTTTTGCTACAATATATAATTTCCTATAATTTTCTTCTAATTACTATATCTATTATTTTGTTTTCTTTGTATTGTTAGTATTTGGATGAATCATATTTCCTGTTCAAAACAAATAGATCACCAGTTCAAAAACATTCTGCAATAGCATAAATGTTGTGATAAGAGTAATAATTTAAATACTACAATTCAGATTAATGTAAAAAACGTGAATGGTGCTCAGTGTAAATGACTCCAGTGCAAATGTAGAATATGATTTATTTTGGGATCATGTGTGTGATTACTTTCACAAAAGAAAGGCAGTCACAAAAGAAAAGTTTGAACGAGAAGTACAATGTTAATTATTTTCAAATTTTATTTTTATATTTTGACCCCTTATCCAATTATAATAAATCTGTCACAGAGTGACACGAACCCTTTGAAACATTCTTGCGTCTCTCAAACAAAACACAATGACCTTTTTGTTGAACCAATTAAGTTTCTCTGGAATGTAAAATAATACTTTCCCCATCAAAATTAATGCATTTTGTTGTGAAGAAAATAGGGAAATCACCAAAGTCACAGCAACATAATTCAACTTTGCACTCTTTGTTAAAAATAATCAGATAAATGTCACACTATGACTGAGACGGTTATAAAACCAGCCACAAGTTTAATGACAAGTTTTATGTCTAGAGAAAAAGCATAATGAGCTTTTGGCAACATTACTGAACCAAACGGACACCCCCTGGAATCTGCTCATACCTTGGAAAGCAGTTACTATCCTGGAACAGGCTAACATGTATTTACAGGGAGCATGACATCTGACTACAGGATGAAGAGCAGCAGTCCGCACGTGTGTGCTGCCTCTGGGAGAGAGGGGTGCATGGCAACTACCTGTCCTATTTGTTACTGGAAATCTAAACTCTAGAAGTTGATATTTTAAACCAATTAATGGTTACCTTGGATTCTTTGATATAGCCTGGAAAAGATTGCCTTGAGGAAGGACTGGCAGAACACAGCCTCATGTGCAACAGAGAGCTCCCCCCAACTGCTCTGTTTACAGACAGTGTGTGGGGGTCAACACTGTGCTCTTTGACTCTGACTTGAGGAAGATGGAAGCAGTCAAAACGTGGCAGCCATCTGTATGCGTCTTTGCAGTTTATCTCCTGGGTTTCCAGGATGAAATTCTGCTTTTCCAAACTGAAGTTTACCAGCTAGTAAAGGGGAAATTAACTACACATTGTTTTTTGAAAAAGGTACAGTTTCTCATACAACCCCAATAATGTAAATAAAGACCATTTCTATTCCACATCACTTGTTTAAGTAACATCCTCAGCAATATATTTGGTCCTGAATCACCTGAACCCATCTCTTCTGAGTAGAAATTTGTTATTGTAAAGACACCAAAATATCTGAAAGAAACACCAACATTTGCCACTATTCCTGATGACAATTAATTTTAAACAGGGCTTCTCTGGTATAGCACAAATGAAGGCTAAGCAAGAAACCAAATAGATGTGAAAGTTGAAACATCTCAAGGTAACCATTACCGTGGCACTGACATTGTGATTAAGAATTTGTAAATGACAGCTTCCCTATGAAGTATTTTTTAAAATATCTTTATTTTTATACAAATTTATGCTACTTACTATTTTAAACATATGCCTAAAAGATGACGTTTGCATTTATGCTTATAAGTTTAAGTGGAACTCAAGTGGTGAACACTTGAAGAAAAACTGTCATTAGTATTAAAGTGCTATTTTTGAGAAATCTCAGACAAGTTGTTTATAATAAATGCTTTCATACATAAATATATTTAATAGTACAAAGCAGGGGCTGGGCTTAGTGGCTCACACCTATAATCCTAACCCTGTGGGAGGCTAAGGTGGGTGGATTGCTTAAGGTCAGAAGTTCTAGACCAGCCTGAACAAGGGTAAGACTCCGTCTCCACTAAAAATAAAAAACTGACTGTTGAGGCAGGTGCCTGTAGTCCTGGCTACTCAGGAGGCTGAAGGATCACTTGAACCCGGAAGATTGAGTTTGCTGTGAGCTGTGATGCTACAACATTCTACCCAGGAAAACAGATTGAGATTATGTCTCAAAAAAAAAAAAAAAGAAAGAAAGAAAGAAAGAAAATAGTACAAAGTAGGTTACAAATATGTACTTACTACCAACAATGCAAGTACAAAGAATATAATTTATGATTTAAAATATTAAAAACTTATTTGTTTATATTCAGGTTTGACCTTTGAGCTTTCAATCTTATACAGCTTTGATTAGCTTGTTTCATAAAGTGATGATGTCTTCCATATACATAATATTTTCTACTCTTTGTCTAATTTTTCACTTGTGGTCTTTATTTTTAATTTAATTATTTTCATCTTTCATCATGAAGAATTAAATGCTTTTTTGTTTGTTTGAGTGGCCTAAGCCAAATTTTCTGTCTTTGTGTTTTATTTTATTTTTTTGATTTTAGGATACTGGGGGTTGTACACATTTTATTTACATACTTTGTTCTGGTACAGATTGAGTCAAAGTTATAAGCGTGCCTTTACCCAGACAGTGTGCACTGTACCCAATAGATGTGAATTTACCCGTCCCCTCCTCCCCCCCTACTGCCAGCCTGATTCTCATTGAAATTAACTTCCATGTGTACACAGAAGTGTTGATTGATTAGTTCCAACTTGGTATTGAGTACATTTATTTGTTTCTCCATTCTTGTGATGTTCAGTTACAAGAATGGCTTTCATTCTCATCCAGGTTGTCATAAAAGATACTAGATCACCCTTTTTTTATGACTGAGTAATATTCCACAGCATGTATATACCACATTTTATTACTCTATTCATGTTTTGGTGGGCATTTGGATCATCTCATGTCCTTGCAATTGTGAATTGTGCTGCTATAAACATTTACGTGCAGGTGTCCCTTTTTATAAAATTCCTTTTTTTCCTTTGGGTAAATACCCAGCAATGGGATCACAGGATCATTTGGTAGGTCTGATTTAAGTTCTTTGAGGCATCTTCATGCTGTTTTCCACAGAGGTTGCACTAGTTTGCAGTCCCACCACCAATGTATAAGAGTTCCTTTCTCTCTGCATCTCTGCCAGCATCTGTTGTTTGGGGACTTTTTAATGCCAGCCATTCTCATTGGAGTTAAATGATAGATCTTTGTGGTTTCAAATTACACAAACATTAACTGACAATGCATGAAAGACTTAAATCTAAGGCAGGAAACTACAAGAATCCTAAAGAAAATGCTGGAAAAACTCTAATAGATATTGGCCTAGGCAACGAATTCATGAAGAAGACCCCCAAAACAATCACAGCAACAACAAAAATAAATAAATGTAGTGTCGCTGTTATAAAGACAGAGAATAACAAGTGTTGCCAAGTATATGGATAAATTAGAACCCTGTGGTCTATTGGAGGGAATGTAAAATGGTGTAGTACTGTGGAAACTATATAGCAATTGCTCAAAAAATTAAAAATAGAATTACCTTATGATCCAGTAATCTCACTTCTAGGTATATACCTGTGATACGAAGAAATATTCAGCCTTTGTCCTGTTTCCTGACATACAGCTCCTAAACCTGGAGGATTTCTGGAGTGGTTAAGAATGCTTTCAAGATGCTAATGAAACTAGCAATGGCTGAGAACCCTAGATGCCTTCAGGGTGTGGCTGGTCACTGGAAAGACCAAGGCATGATTACAGAGTTGGGACTTTCAGGCCGACCCCCACACCTCTGAGGATAGGAGAGGGGCTGAAGGTTAAATTGATTGCCAACAGGAAATGATTGAATCAATCATGCCTACATAATGAAGCTTCCACAAAAATCCAAAAGTACTGAGTTTGGGGAACTCCCACACAGCTAAACACATGGAGGGTCCTAGAAGGGGGGAGCACCTGGTGAGGGCACAGAGGCTCAAGCTCCTTATTCCATACCTCACCCTACGCATCTCTTCCCTCTGGTCATTCATCTGTATCTCTGCAATATCTTTTATGTAAAAGGGTAAATGTCAGTAAACTGTTTCCCTACCCTCTGTGAGCCGCTCTAGCAAATTAATAGAGCCCAAGAAGAAGGTTGTGGGAACCCTGATTTATGACTGGTTGGTCAGATGTGTAGGTGACAACCTACTACTTTATGATTGATGTCTGAAATGGGGGGCTGTCTTGCAGGATTGAGCCCTTAATCTGGGATTTAACACTATTTTCAGGTAGATTATATCTGAATTATATTAAGTAAGAGACATCTAGTTGGTACCACCACAGCAGTGCTTGGCTGGTGTATGGTTATGAAAAAGGAAAAAAAAAACTTTCTAAAAATCTAGTGTCACAAATGTATTGAGTAACTATAAGTAAAGAGTAGAGGAAAATGTTTTTTTCCCTATCTCTTAAATACTCAACAGAATTAAAAGCAGGACCTCAAAGAGATATTTGTACACTCATGTTCATGGCGGCATTATTCACAATAGCCAGCAGAAGCAATCCAAGTGTCCATTGATGGATAAATGAGTATGTATATATTTGGTTGCATATATACAACAGAATATTACTTAGCCTTAAATACAGGCTACAACACAGATGAAGTGTAAGGAAGCTGGGCCTGAGCCAACTTACTGGAACTCACCCAGAGGACCACAAATGAGAGGCTACAAGGTGTCCGTTACCCCCACCTCAGGGATCAGAGTTGAGTGTGTGAAGACGTCAGGCTGGGGCTAAATGTTCCACATCAGAGAATGGGACTAAAGGAGGTTCCACAGGTGCCTCCCCTTCCATCCCCCACCAACACCTCCTCAGTGTGAGGCAGGAGACCTGCCTTGGGACCTGCCACAGAGGTGAAGTAAGGTGATGTCTCAGAGAAACCACAATCAGACAGGTAATTCTGTCCCCTCCCTTCTCTCTCCCACCTACTTGAACCTACAGGAATTGCTTAAGCCAGGAAGAAAAAGGAGGTGGAGTTTCCTAAACCTGACTGGCCACACCTAAGGTGTGTGAGGGCTGTGAGGATAGGGACTTAAGTGAAGGAGCAGAAGGTGCTGTCCCAGACTGAGTGACCTCCCCCATTCATATGTTGAAACTTAACCCCCAGTAGAGATGGTGTTTGGGAGGTGATGAGGTCGTGAGGGTTTCACCCCTCATGAATGAGGTAAGTACCTTATAAAGGAGACCCAGAGGCTCCCTTGCCCTCTACCAGGTGAGGACACAGTGAGAAGGTGCCTTCTAAGAACCAGAAATAGAATATGTCGGTGCCTTGATCTTGGACTTGCCAGCCTCCAGGACTGTGAGAAATAAATGTGTTTATAAACCACCCAGTTCATGGTATTTTATTATAGCAGCTTGAACAGACTAAGAAGGTGCCATCTCCCCACTCAGAACCCCCAACTCATAAGCCCTATCTGAGCTGAAAGCAGGGTAGGTGTTCATGACTCAGTGAATAATTGAGTGATTTCTAAGAAATTGTTTTATTTTTGTCAGTAGGTAATACATTTATCTGGTTCAATATGTCCAAGTAACTGAAGATCACGGGATAAAAAGTCTGTCTCCCACAACTGTGCATCACCCAAAGAGGTACTCACCAATCTTGGCCAAAGAAAAACCAGTGTGTTCAGATTCTCATGCATCCTTTCAGAGGTATTCTGTGTGTGTATAAACAGCAACCACTATTACCCAGTCTAGTTTTTTCATTTAAAAGTATAGGAAATGACTACAATGAGTGCTGCTATTCACCCACCTGAATCGAGAAAATAAAAAAGACTGATTCTTTCATTTCCTCCATTCTTTTCATGGGACGCCCCACCATTCTCTTGCTCCCTTTCTCCTACCATCGAGATTCTCCTCCCCTCTGCACTCTTCTCTCTCTCTTTCTCATCTCTTCCCTTCTCTTGTTTCCCTCTCTAATATAAAATAAACTTATACTTTTAGATTATCAAAAAAAGAAACAAAAAATACTGTTTCAAGTGTTGACACCAATGTGGTAACTGAAATCGTCCTATAGCACTGGATGACAGAGCACAATGTGACAACTACTTTAGAAAAGTGTTGGCAGTTTGTAACAAAAGTGTGTAATATACTATCCTATGACTCAGCAGTTTCTCTCACAGGCAGATATCTACTCAAGAAAAGTGGGTGCAGAGGTCCACAAAAAGAATTGTACAAGATGTTTGTGGCAGCCTTATTCATAATATCCCAAAATTAGAAGTAACACAAACCCATTTACAAGAGAAAGGATGCATTGTGAATTCACACCATAGAATCCCACTCAACAATAAAAGAATAGGCTACTGATATATGCAGACATGGATAGATTTCAAAAATATGTTGATGAGTGAAAGAAGCCAGATGCAAAGGAATACATACTATATGATTCCATTTATATGAAATACAAGGACAGACAGAACTAATCTGTGATGATAGAAGTCAGAACAGTGTTTACATTTGGGGGAAGTTGGCAATAGACTCTGTCTTGAAAGGGACACAAGGGAACTTTCTGAGAGTGATCAGAATGTTCTATGTCTTGCTCTAAGTGGTGATCCCATGGGTGGATACATATGAGAAAATGAGTTGAGCTGTAGTCTTAATACTTATGGATCTTACGGTATATAAGTTATACTTAATTTTAAAAGTACCATAAAAATACAAAGATTTAAAGAAGAAGAAATTCAAATTTTAAGCTGAATTTTTAATAATCTGAAATAACTGGAAAGATCTGACATGCGTCCAGGATGTGGTAAAGTACAGAAGTCCTTCTGTGTCCTCGGGAGGCAGGTTCCAAGACTCCAGTTGATGGCTGAAACTGCAGGTGGTGTTGAACCCTTAAATGTGCATACTAGGTTTTTCCTATGCGTACGTACACAAATTTAATGCCTTTTCCATCTTCACTAAGCACTCGCCACACCTTGGCTGTAACTTCAGCAGTCTGAGGTACAACAGCAAAACTAGCATATATTCCATTTTCCTTTTGCACAATTTCTTGGCTAAAAGGTTCTTCCTTACTGTGGATCTTAGGAACCTCAACATAGGATTTTTTTTCCCTTATGAAGTCAAGAACTTTCACTTTTTCACTTAAAAAAGCACTTTATAGCTTCTTTTTGTCATATCTGAATTGCCAGTTTCACTATCCTTGCACTTTGGGACCATTATTAAGTAAAATGAGGGTTACTTAAACATAAGCACTGCAGTAGCACCAGTCGATCTGATGGCCTAGATGGCCACTAAGTGACTGCTGGGCGGGGACCATGTTTAGTGCAGATTCACTGGACAAAGGGGCGAGTCACATCCTGGACAGGAGGAAGTGGGACAGTGCAAGAGTTCATCACGCTACTCAGAACAGCACAAAATTTAACACTTATGAGTTGCTAATTTCTGGAATTTTCCTTCTCATATTTTTGGACTGTGATTGATTGCAGATAACTGAAGTGCAGAAAGCTAAACCACAGATTTAACAGAGCACAGTGAAAGAAGTGAGCAAAGAAGAGTGATGTGGACTGAAGCTTAGATACTTCACTGAGATTGCTCAACAGACCGGTTACAATGGAACATTCGGTTAACATGTGAAGGAATGCTGTAGGTTGCTTAGGGAACATACATATGTAATAACAGTTTTTTTTAGAAACAGAGTAAGAGTAAAGAGCAATGTAGACATTCAGAAGAACGGGCACAAAGAAAACGGAAGACAGCCAATGAGATTAGAGTGATGCCAAAAGTCCTCTAAATTTATTTCTTAAAAGGCAAAGGTTGAAAACTAAATAAAATAAATATTCATATTTGTTCAATGTTGTTCATTTGTTCAACATTTGTTCGAGGTGGTAACTTTCAGACTGTTTATTATATTTTATTTATAGCCATTGCCTAAGATATTTCATTTTAAAAACAAAATAAGGTAAATCTTTAGATATTAATAGAAAATTACCTCTAAGATTTATTGGAAGCCATCACAATTTTATAGCTTGTTTGCACTGATGTCATCGAATAGGTTAAATGTGTGCTCATGTGTAGAAAAATTCTAGAAATATCCAAGAAACTGTCATTGCGTCTGGGCTAGGAAAGAACCTTAACTTCTCTGTATAACTGTTAGTAACACTTTAATGTTTCCTTTCAATGTTATTTATTAATAAATAATGCAATAAAGCAAGTAGTTTGGACTATATGATCTTTCAGGTATTTACAGATTTTAAAATGCTATGATATAATCATACAACTTTTCAGAACAAACTATTTTGGGATCTAAAGACATAACATTAAGATCACATATATAGGTATATAAGTTGTAATCTTTTATTAAAATTACCAGATGGAGCTTTTTCATTTAGAACTGGAACCAGACAAGACTTTTTTCTACTACTACCATTCAACATAGTGCTGAAAGTTCTAGCTAATACAATCAGGCAAGAGAAGGATATAAAGAGCAACATGGAGATTCCTAAAATAATTACAGCAGATCTACCATATGATCCAATAGTTCCACTACTGGTTATATAACCAAGGAATTAAAATCAGTGTGTTGGAAGGAAATATCTACACTCTAGTGTTGCTTCAAATAGTAGCACTTCTAGTAGTACTATTTAGTACTACTTCTATTCACAGTGACAAAATATGGAATCAGTCCATCAACACCGGATAAAGAAAATGTGATATATTATATTGGATTATATATATACAGTGTAATACTACTCAGCTATTAAGTAAAAAGTGAAATCCTGTCATTTACAGCAACATGACTGAACTTGGAGGATATAATGTTAAATGAAAACCCAGGCACAGAAAACAAATACTGCATGATCTCATTCGTATGTGGAATCTAAAAAGTTGATCTCATAGAAGTAGAGCATAGAATAATGGTTATCAGAGGCTGGGGAAGGGAGGAGAAGGGAGAAGGGGGATAGGTGGGTCAAAGTTTTTATTTTTCCTTCATATGTGAAGGATAGCTTTTGGGGGGCACAGTATTCTTGGCTGGCAGTATTTTTCCTCCATCACTTTGAATTTATCATCCTACTCTCTCCTGTAATATTTCTGCTGAGAAATCCACTAAAAATTGTGCTGGACTCTATTGATGTAATATATACTTTTCTGATTTCAGTATTCTTTGATTTTGATTTAATTTTTTTTTTTAACTTTATAGAGATGAGGTCTTGCTATGGTACCCAGACTGAATTTGAACTCTTAGATTCAAGGGATCTTCCTGCCTCAGCCTTTCAAGTACCTGGGATTACTGGCATGCACTGCCATGCCTGGCTCTTTTGTCTTTGATTTTTCATAATTTAATTATGGTATGCCTTGGGGAATTCTTCTTTGGTTCAATTTGATTAGTGGTATCTGAGCTTCTTGTTCCTAGACACCATCATTGTTCTCCACATTTAGGAAATTTTCAGCTATTATTTTTAAAAATAAGTTTTTAAGGCCTTTTCCTGTCCTGGCTCCTTTGGGAATTGTTATTATGCACAAGTTCATTCACTTGATGGTGTCTCATAATTTCTGTAGGCTTTCCTCATTCTTTTTCATTTCTTTTTTCTTTTTGCTCCTCTGATTGGGTAGTTTAATATGTTCTGTCTTAAACCTTACTGGTTCTTGCCTCCATTTGTTCAAGTCTTCTATTGAGGCTTTCTAATGAGTTTTTCAGCTCAGTTATTCTTTATTTCTAGGATTTCAAATTGGTTTTTTAAAAATTCTGTTTCTTAGCTCGGCGCCTGTGGCTCAACAGGCTAAGGCGCCAGCCACATACACCTGAGTTGGCGGGTTTGAATCCAGCCCGGGCCTGCCAAACAACAATGACGGCTGCAACTGTCAAAAAAAAAAATTCTGTTTCTTCACTCAGTTTATCATTTTGTTCCTAGATTGTTTTTCAAATTTCATTTAATATAACTGTATTTTCTTGTAATTCCCTGAACTACCTTGAGGAGATTATTCTGAATTCTTTGTCAGACATTTCATAGATCTTCAATTTTTCTGGGGCCATCAATGGAGCTAAGTTGGTTTCTTTTGGCGGTGTCATTGTTCACATATTCCTTGTTTTCACATTCCTTAGGTCTTTACCTTGGTGCTTGCACATTTGAGGAGATGGGCACTTCTTCCAGTTTTTGTTGGAGTTCTTCAGTGGTGTTGGACCTTCACCTACCTAATGTTGGAATTTACTCACTAGTCTGCTATTGCTTCCCATCCCATGGAGGATGTTATAGAGAGCACTGAAACTATCTCATTGCCCTACCACTGTTTCCTGGTCTGAGAAGACTTGTAGTTCATACCAGAACTTAAACACAGACCTGCAGTGGTTTTCAAGTCTGGGGAAGACTTAAGCAAAAAAGCACCAAAACTTAATCCTGACATTTTAGTTCTTCTAGGTCAGGAGAATGCTCTACATGAGCACTTAGGATGTGTGGGAAATCTGTCTAGGAATTTTTTGCTTTCTAGGGATCATGCTCCCTGCAGTGCTGTGGCACTGGCCATTTTCCTCATCCACCACTTATTAGAAGGCAGAACAACTGCCAGGATCTCCACTCCACTCACAGCAATCAGAACCCCTACTCTTTTTCAACCTTTCATCCCAGTAATCTTATGTCTTCTCCAGAGACACGTTAAATCAGAAAAGCCCAAACTATATAATTCATGCACTAAAATATAGACTAGATGAAAGAATATCTGTAATATTTAATATTTAATATGTGTGAAGTATCAGGTGACCAAAATCATTACAGAAATAATAATTTAGAATATAATATGTTAAAATAGTTGCTGTAAAGGTCAAAGATGATCAGACAGTATCAGTAACAACAATATTAAGTTACAATACTTTGAGCTTTGGATTAAATAAATTCTCAAAAGAAAATCCATTAAGCCTGCAATGTGGAAGATCAAGGGATGGCAGAGTTAGAAAACATGGTTTTAAGCCCGATATCTGTCATTTAACCTCTTAGCACTTGTGCTTTCTTGTCTGTCCAACGGCGATGATTCAGACCATAACCCTTCAGAGGGTTATGCTCTAAGCATCAACTGTGTTGGGTAAATGTGCTTTAGAAGATATAAATTATAGGCTTGGCACCTGTGGCTCAACAGGCTAAGGCGCCAGGCACGTACACCCGAGCTGGCGGTTTCAAATCCAGCCCGGGCCGCCAAACAACAATGACGGCTGCAACCAAAAAATGGCCGGGCGTTGTGGTGGGCGCCTGTAGTCCCAGCTACTTGGGAGGCAGAGGCAGGAGACTCGCTTGAACCGAGAAATTGGAGGTTGCTGTGAGCTGTGATGCCACCGCACTCTACCTAGGGTGACAGCTTGAGGCTCTGTCTCAAAAAAAAAAAGAAGATATAAATTATATCTTATATAACTAATCAGGACTTAAACTAGTTTAAGTATCCAAGAATGTCCTTGAAGAAGGGAAGTTGGAGAAACAGTAAAACATATCCAGCTTGGCAGCCGTAGCACAGTAGCTACAGCACTAGCCACGTACACTGAGGCTGGCAGATTGGAGCCCAGCCTAGGCCAGCTGAACAACAATGATAACTGCAACAAAAAAATATCTGGGCATTGTAGCAGGTGCCTGTAGTCCCAGCTACTTGGGAGGCTGAAGCAAGAGATTGGCTTAAGCCCAAAAGTTTTAGGTTGCTGTAAGCTGTGAAGGCACAGCACTCTACAGAGGGTGACACAGTAAGACTGTCTCAAAAAAAAAAAAAAAAAAGACATATCCAATTAGGACCTTTCCTCCTATTCTTGTGCGTACAACTGCATTGACTAAATTTTGCCGAGAAAAAGTTGAGGAGTGCTCTTTTTACCATTGTAAAGTTTTCTTCTATTTTGTTAAACCTATGATTCCTCATTTGTAAAGGGGAGATAATAATAGTACCTCCCTTCTAAAATATTGTGAGGGTTAAATAAATACCACAGCTGAAGTGCCTGGGACAATGCCTTGCATGAGATAAGTGCCCACTAAATGACAGCTCTTTTTCTTACTATGTCTCTCATAGTAATGAGAGAGTAATTATTAATTATTAATAAATTCTATAAGTCCTAATGGAGACACGAATATTCCATAGTTTGTGACAGCCCTAACACATTGCATTCTTACATAAGCAAACCAAAACTTAACTTGTATTCATCTCCTGTAAGTGGCTAATTTAAAAGAAAATGAAACTTAAGCTCAGCCAATCATAGGTAGACAACTGGGCATTAGTTATTGCTGGGGTCCCAATGCAGCCACACACAAACCCTTTTCCCTCTTCTCCTCCTAAAACAAAGACACAGAGGATCTGGTTAGCCCCACCTCAGAGAAGTTCCCACAAAAAGACCCTAACTTGACAGGAAACCTGTGGACTGTACCCATCCCCCACAGCCCCATATAAAAGTGGTCTCTAACTGCACCTGGGTGGAGACATCATCTTTACACCGCCCAGGCAAGAATCCACCTGACCTGAACATCTCATCTGTGGCCTCTGGGTGCCACCGTTTATACCTTTCAGTGACGTGTCTGGAACGTTCTACTAAGATAGTCTAAATAAGGTAATTGCTCAAACTTTAACCAAACAATCGCTTTGCTTCCACATTCACCCTATAACAGCTTTCCCTTCAGCCACTTCCACTTGTTTGTAGTTTGGCACTGCCTGATTCAAGAATCACTTTTTACTCAGATAAACTCTTCAAATTTTTAATGTGCCTTAGTTTATCTTTTATTATTTATTGATTTCGAGACACAGTCTCACTCTGTTGCCCTGAGTAGAGTGTCATGGTGTCATAGCTCACAGCAACCTCAAACTCTTGGGCTCAAGTGATCCTCTTGCCTCAGCCTCCCAAGTAGCTGGGACTATGGCTACGCCGGCTATTTTTAGAGACAGCGTCTGGCTCTGGCTGAGACTGGTCTCCAACTCCTGAGCTCAGGCAATCCACCTGCCTCAGCCTCCCAGAGGCCTAAGATTATAGGCGTGAGCCACCACACCCATCCACCTTAGTTTATCTTTTAACAGGGCTATGAAAGGTATTCTGAAGTTTAAGGTTATATTTAAAAAGTTTTTTATTTTGTTTTGTTTTTGAGATAGATTACTCACTTTGTTACCCTTGGTAGAGTGCAATGGCAGCATAGCTCACAGCAACCTCAAACTCTTGGGCTCAAGAGATTCTCTTGCCTCAGCCTCCCAAGTAGCTGGGACTACAGGAGCCCACCATAATGCCTGGCTATTTTTAGAGACAGGGTCTTGCTCTGGCTCAGGCTGGTCTCAAACCTGTGAGCTCAGGCAATCTACCTGACTCTATATTTTAAAAGTTTTTTGGGAATTATGTGTTTAGATGTTTTTCTGACATGTCTCATTGAATTTCTACAATTATATGTACTTATTTCTTCTCTTTAAAACAATTATTTTCTTTTTCAATCTATCGGTTTCTATACCCAAGTACGAAATATCAATGAAAGTACTACTTTTGCTGCTACCTACGGTTTCAAGGAGGAGTCAGATCATTCCTGATTGACAGAATAACAAAATAAAGAAAAGAAAGGCCTGTTGAAGGTTAACCAAGCCATTACTATTCCAAAATAAATAAAGCTGGTTCCCAAAATGTCATACCATAGTCCAAAATAAATCCCACCAGGGAAAAGAGTTACAAAACCCCCAAAACAATCGAAAAGAACTTCAAGGTGCTAAAGGTCTTTCGAAATATAAAGGCAATGGAAAATCCTTTAAGGAAAGGATTAATAGACTTAATTTCTTTAAGTCAAAAAACAATATCAATAAAACTAAAATGAAAACAAACTGAGAAATATATTTGTAAGATAAATGACAAATTTATGTCCTATAAGGAAATAATAAGTATTATGTGTGAAGATTTTATAATAGTGATTAATAATATAATTCAGTTTATAAAATGAGGGCTGTTTATAGACTAGCCAAAAATACTATACCCGTATTACAAATTAGGTTATAAAAATACTTAGAATATACCTAAAATACATAATTTTATAGATAGAATACTTTAAAATATTTAGAAAATATTCGCATCTAACTAAATGAAAATTGTTATAGTATATTTAATATGATATAAATTTTAAGTAAATATATTTTGATAAAACTACCAAAATATGATTAACTCTGTGAGATATGATTATGAGTATTCTCATTTTTCTTTTGCTTTTTTGAGTTTTCCAAAATCTCAACAATGAATATACAGATTTTTAAGCTAACCAAGACTCTAACATATATTATGTTTTAAAAAATACCATAAACAGATTAAAAATAAACACTGAGTGGGAAAAATATATCAACATACTTGTCAAAACATTAACATTCTTACCTTGCCTCATATTTTCTGAACTAAATCTTAGTTTTATCTTGTTAATTATAATACTTGAACAGAATGCCACCAATTATGTATTTAAGAATGTATATTACAGAAAAAATAAGTTGAATTGATATCAGTGTGCAACCAAAGGGTTAAATTGAATTATACTCAAAAGATAGAATGTTATATAACTACTCAATATACATATTTCAAAGAATAATGTTATAATCAAAGCAAATGGCATAGTAATCTGTTCAAAATGATCCCAACTTTATCTTTGTTTAAATATTGCCTTTTCAATGAGGCCTTCCTTGACTACGCCACTTATAATAAAATCAAGTCTCTTCCACTCTGCCCCAGAATATCTGGTTTACCTTACTTAACCTGCACTGTTTTTTCCATATACTTCACATCCTCTACCATACTATATAATTTTATTTTTACTGTGATGATTATTCACTGTGTCGCCATCATTCTATGGAGGTAGTCATCTATGGTTGGTAGGCATCTAATGAGAATCTGTTGATGAATAAATGAATGATTGACTATAAGTAGATATACTGAATGAATCAGGAAGAAATACACCAAAAATTAAATTTAGCTATGGTGTAATTATAGATGGTGATTCTTTTCTTCTTTATACTTCTCTAGTACAAAGTTTTCTGCAATAAACACAAATAAATTTTATAATGAGGAAAATGTATTATGTGTACTTGGGTGTGGGTACATTACATATTTAATGAATATTAAACTGGATCGCTTAGGTAGATCTTTACCTTTGAATCATTCTAGATAGTCTGGATTTTCAAAGACCTCTTGGAGAAGTGATTTTTCAATCTTCCTCATCAACCTATGTCATTGTTTAACATGCCTGAAGGTCAAGAAATATTTCTTTGTGTCTGACATAGTTCTGCTTGCCCCTGGCAAGGTTAAATGGTGAACGTGGGTCTATTGTCAGCCATTAAGGCAAGCGTTGAAGAAAAGAAAAAAGGGAGCAAGAGAGAGATACATTATTTTCCAGTAATGGAGCGATGACCATGAAAAGAGGGAGAGTAGGAGAGAGAGAAGAGGGAAGAAGACACTACATTTACAAGTTGTCCCCCTCCGGGGAGCTCAGCCTCATGTACCCCTCGTCCCCTCCCATAGCCTTAGCAGGCACCCGTTGACTACAGGCATCCCACTCACGAGCGGCTTGCATTAAGTGGCCCCCCTTGCTGGGCGTGGAGGCTGCACAGTCCAGCATAATAAAACTGTTTTGATTTTGTAAAATGTTGGACTGCTTTCAATTATCCTTCTACAGATCACCCCATCCCTGCACTATCTGCCACTTTGTCACTTTGTTTTATTGGATGCTGTCTTTTTGTCTCATTTTAATCCTCAGCTGTCTTTTCCATAGCACAACCATGACACATGCTTAAAAGATTTTAAATTAATTTTAGGATTGGCTTTGTTGAAATATAAACAGGTAAATCTGGCATTGGAAAGAGAATCACATCACAATTCCAGTGGCAAGTTTCTAGCTCTGTGTACCTTTCCAAAGTTGTTTGAACTTTGTTCACATGGGGGTCATTCTTTTTTTTTTTTTTTTTTGAGACAGAGTCTCACTCTGTTGCCCTGGATAGAGTACCCTGGCATTGTCATAGCTCAGAGAAAGTTCAAACTCTTGGGCTCAAGCGATCCTCTTGCCTCAGCTTCCCCAGTAACGGGGAATACCTGCGCCTAGAGAGTGTTTCTATTTTGAGCAGAGATGGGGTCTCCTCTTGCTCCAGCTCCTCTTGAACTCCTGAGCTCAGGTGATCCACCTGCCTCAGCCTCCCTGAGTGCTAGGATTACAGGCGTGAGCCACTACACCGACCAGTCGTATATCTTCACTCTGATTTTGCACAGTGCTCCAGTTTTTATATCCAAATGAAATATATTTCTTTAGGCACCAGCATTGGCTAGAGTTACTGATGATTTATATTTGCCTCTGAGTCTCTTATGCCTTGTCCTTTCTGTCTTGGGACTGCTGAGCCTCTGCTCTTCTGTGGAAGGGTCACAGGAACTGAAGTAAGGAGACCTGGGTTCAGGTTCTAGCCTTGCTCCTTCCTGTCTCTGTGGCTTTAGGAAAATTTCAGTCATTAAATCCACACTGGGTGGTTGTGAACACGAGAGTGGAATCAGTAATATAAAGACTACACTTTCCTGATTCTCTGGGGCATGAATTCCTTGAATATTCCCTTGCTCCTTTCCAGCAAAAGGCTCTCTTGTCCATAAAATCTCCTCCTGCCCCTTTTCACCTAGCAAGTGCCTCCTCTACCTTCAGAGGATATTCCAACAGTCCCGGCCCAGGTAGTAGCCCTTGATCTCTTAACAGGGTGGTTTTCCCTTAGCTCTTGGAATTTTCCATAGATTTTTTTTTTTCCAAAAAAAACAGAGTCTTTGTCACCCTCGGTAGAGTGTCATGGCATCACAGCTCACAGTAACCTCCAGCTCTTGGGCTTAGGTGATTCGCTTGCCTCAGCCTCCTGAGTAGCTGGGACTACAGGTGCCCACCACAACAACTGGTTATTTTTTTGTTGCAGTTCGGCCAGGGCCGGTTTGAACCTGTCACCCTTGGTATATGGGGCTGGCGCCCTATTCCCTGAGCCACAGGCACTGCCTAATTTTTTTTTTTTTTTTTTTTGAGACAGAGTCTTACTTTGTCACCCAGGGTAGAGTGCCCTGACATCAGTCAGCTCACAGCAACTTCAGACTCTTGGGCTCAAGTGATCCTCTTGCCGTAGCCTCCCAAGTAGCTGGGACTACAGGCACTTCCACAATGCCCGGCTAGTTTTTCTATTTTTAGTAGAGATGGGTGTTGCTCTTGCTCAGGTTGGTCTTCAACTCCTGAGCTAAAGTAATTCACCTGCCTCAGCCTTCGACTGTGTTAGGATTACAAATGTGAGCCACCGGGCCTGTCATAGATCTGTAAGATGACCTGATTACTGAAACTCCATGTTGCCCAGAAGGCAGACCCCCTGGATTCAGCTCCTGGCTGCTGCTTACCATGTGTGTAACTTTGGTCTGAAATGTCTCTGGCCTCTGTCTTTGCACTTATAAAATAAAGATGGCCACAGCGCCAACACTCCACCATAGCATCATAGTGAAAATTAGATGAGTCACAGCATGTAAACCATTTAAACCGGGCTGGGCATGCAATGAGCACTCAGTCAAGGTCACTGCCATTGTGTGATGGCCACTGCTTTGGTCTACATTCACTACCAGGGCTGAAGCTCCTTAAGGACCACGCTTCATCTTTCCAGCGCAAGCACAAGGCCTGGGTTAGAATAAATGCTCAGTAAAGATGTGTTGAATATAATAATTAACTGAGTTTATGAATTTAAATTCTAAATTAGAACTCATCTTAATATGCTGTGATCCTGATTTTTATTCTATTATTCATGTTACACTAAACCAAGTAAATGTTAAAAATTGGAGAGATTAAAATCTTTAGAAAAACAATTTCCCCTAAATTGTACTAACTGAATGACTGATAACTATTTTTAATACCATGAACATCCACTCAGTTGGGTACTGCCTAAAAAATAATCAATAATCAATTAATTTTCCAGAATACAAAGAATCCAGCTAGGCATTCTCAATAATACCATCAATGACACCGGTTGGCAAGTTATAGCATAGTATTAAAACAAAAGACCTTGTGATAAATGCCAAAACAGGAGTAGGCAAGTTCTATCTGCTGGTGGCAGATGGTGGGAAACATTTCATCATGGGTAAAGGAATATGGAAAAATTCAATACTCCTCCTGCACCAAGTCCATTATTTTGTTAATACATAAAATAACTTGGATTTTTCATATTCTTTTTGTCCTATATTTGCTATTGTTCCTAATGGTTTTGTTCTAAAGTTTTACTGACAGAGACGATTGGAATCATTTTTAGAGCATCAATTTTCTTAGTCTTAAAACACAAAAAATCTTAATGATCTTAAAGATAAAGAAAAGTTCTCATTGAGACAGTAAAAGCTTTATTTTAATTAGTTCACATGAAATGCATTCTTTTTGAAAGGAAATCAAACCCTCTAAGAGATATTTATGGTCCCATGCTCATTGCAGCAGCATTGACAATAGCCAAGATACAGGATCAACCTAAGTGTCCATCAACAGATGAATGAATGAAGATACTTACACAGACCAAAATGGAGTATTACCCAGCCTTAAAAAGGAAGGAAAGCCTGTCATCTGTGACAGTATAGATGAACTTGGAGAACATTATGCTAAGTGCACAGAAAGATAAATCCTACATGATTTCATGGACATGTGGACTCATAAAAGCAGAGAGTGGAATGGTGGTTACCAGGGCCTGGGGGACATGAAGAGATGTAGGTGAAAGGGGAAATAGTTTTAGTTCTACAGGATAAAAAAGCTCCAGAGTCACAGCATGGTAACTATTTAATATTACTGGTTTGTATATTTGAAATTTGCTGAGGGAATAGATCTTAAATAATTCTCACCACACAGACTCAAACAAAAAGTCACTATGTGAAGTGATGGATGTCAATTAGCTTTACTATGGCAATCATTTCACAATGTATACCTACCTCACAGCATCACCTTGTGTGCCTTAAATACGGAAGGTGCTGGGAAAAGTATATACATTCTAGGAAAGGAAAAAACTATTAAAATTCTAATACTGCCAGCAGCTGCTGGAGCATGTTTTAGCTCTGAGGAACTCCCATCTCTTCTCTGTCCCTGCACGCCAGTTAGATCAGCTCCCCACAACCTGAACTTGACTTGAGGAGAAGGAAACAGATTTGGCAAGTGTTGTGACAGCTAAGGCCATTGGTAGGTAAAGTTCCCTAGAACACCGAGACTCTATTTCCACCCATACAGGGAATTTTCATATCCACCTACTGGATTTGTTTTGAGGTGCCAATTTGCAGTTGGAAGACAAGAGGTTCAGTGGAACTGGGGAAACTAGTTTGGACTTGGAGCTCATTTGCAGGTACCAGGGAACCAGGAGGGACTGGGAGATGTTGGTTCTTATTGCAGAGAATTTGGTTCTTACTTTGCCCCCTTTTGGTTTAGGAGATGTTGGTTCTCATTTCAGAAATTGTTCTTCATTGGATGGTTCCTATTTGGTCGGCCATGGCATTTTGTGTTCTCTGTATTGTCCACTTGTGAGTTTTGTTGCAATATAAAGAAGGAATCAGGGGAATTAGGAGCCTCATTATGTCCCTTTTGGATTAGGAGAATTCAGTTTCCATTTGGTCACTTTATGTTGGAGATTCTTTGCATCATCTGTGCATTTTTGTTTGGTTGTTTTTGTGAGTTTTATTTCTTTTTTATTATTTTTATTTATTTATTTTCATTAAATCACAGCTACGTACATTAGTGCAATCAAGGGGTACAATGTGCTGGTTTCATATACAATCTGAAATGTTTTCATCAAACTGTTTAACATAGCCTTCATGGCATTTTCTTTCTCTCCCCCGCCCCCAGTGGTAAAACAGAATTTATTTACAGAAAACAGTACAGAAAATGCTAACGCTCCTGGTAGAGAGAGAGAACTCAAGTGGGGAGAGAAAAGCTCTTTCCGTTTCTCTCCTGGTCTTTCCCCTTCTCCCCCTTTAGGCTTTTAGTCTCGGGGTATATATAGGTGTATGGGTTCCTTAGCCAGGAAACGAATGAACACAGTTCCTTCTGCTGGGCACAAGGTGAATGAATGTATCAATGAATGAAGACAGTCCCTTCCACTGGGGCAAAGTGAATGAATGTATCAGTGAATGGACACAGTCCATTCATGGAATTGAGGCCTAGGAAATTCACATGAAATTGACCTAGGCATAGGAAATGGGGGTTCCACATTTAGTACTAAGTGTAAAGTGAAGGAGATACCACGTGAATTTTATTTCAACAGGGGAGGCTCTGCTTTTAGTCCATTTGAAACATTAGGAAAATTTTTGGCTGAATGGTTAGATTATGGTAACACTGCTTGGCCAAGGTACGTGTTGGGGTATGAATAGAATAGCCAATGAATGGAACCTTAGCCATGGTATTTTAGATTATTTATATTGGGAATTGCCTATTTTTTTTGTATTTGTGAATTTTTGTACCACTTTTTTGTTGAGTTTTTGTGTTGTGATAACACTTGTCTAGAATGTGATAAAAAGTCGTGGTTAATGGCCCTTGATTTATTCTGTTTCTTTTTCATAGGAATTTGTTGTTTGGATCCCAATTTTGATTTGGAAGCACTTTCTAAAGGGTCTTCTCTGTTGCTTCTTCCTCCCCATACTAATCTTAATTGGCCTTTCTGTGTTTTTGTGAAAGAAGAAACTGAACTGTCTCATTTTTAGATAAAGGAGCTTTCAAAAAAGATTGAAAATAAATCCTTTAAAAATCAAGGCAGATAAAGAGAACAACACCCTTTGGGCACCTGGTTGGTTTGTGGCAAATCTGTTTGCAAGTATTTGTACCAAAGTCATGCCAGGTTTTCTAGAATGGCAAATTCTTGTGCACAAGTTTTTACTAAAGGCAAATTATATTAAGGAAAATTCAGAGCTCAAATGGCTGACCTGGCATTACAGAGTTAAATGTTGAGTATTAAGCTCTACGCTGTATGTTTGAGATAAACTCATTATTTGTGGAATTGCTTGAGATAAACTCATTGTTTATGATATACAAAAACCAACAACAAAAAACAAAGCAAAACAAAAAAATCCCAAAACTCCGTTTTTGTGCCAGTACTCTGCTGTTTTGGTACTATAGCCTATGGACCAGAACAGAAAATCTAGAGATGAAATCATCCCCATAGTCCAAACTAATTTTTGACACAACAGATAAAAATATACACTAGAAGAATCCCTCTTTAATAAATAGTGCTGGGGAAATGAGATAGCCACATGTAAAAGACTGAAGCAAGACCCACAACTTTCACCACTCATGAAAACTAACTCACAATGGATAAAAGACTTAAACCTGAGGCAGGCAACTATAAGAATCCTAGAAGAAAATGTTGGGAAAACTCTTCTAGATATCCATGTAGGCAGAGAATTCATGAAGAAGAGCCTCCAAACAATCACAGCAACAACAAAAACAAATAAATAAGACCTGATCAAATTAAAATGCTTCTATACAGCCAAAGACACAATCAAAAGAGCAAATAGAGAATGGGAGAAAATATTCACATGCTGTACATCTGATAAAGACTGATAACCAGAATCTACAAAGAACTCAAGCAAATCATCAAGAAACAACCAAACAACCCCATTAAAAAGTGGGCAAAAAGCATGATCAGAAACTTTTCAAATGGCCAAGAAACTCATGAAAAAATGTTCACTGTCTCTAATGATGAGTGAAATAGAAGTCAAAACCACAAGGAGATATCACTCACTCCAATGCGAATGGATCGTATTAAAAAGTCCCCAAATAGCAGATGTCAGTGTGGATGTGGAGAGAAAGGAACTTTTACTCACTATTGGTGGAACTGAAAACTAGTACAACCTCTATGGAAAATTGTATGAAGATACTCTGAAGAACTTAAAATAGACTTAACCATTCGACCTAGCAATCCTACTGCTGGGTATATACTCAAAGGAAAAGAGATCATTTTATAAATAGTACACCTGCACTTGAATGTTTATAGCGGTAAAATTCACAATGCAAAGACATGGAAACAACTCAAGTGCCTAATGATACACTAATACATTAATAAAATGTGGTATGTGCATACTTTGAAGTACTACTTACCCATAAAAATAAATGGGGATCTAGTATCTTTTTGGACAACCAAGAAGGAACCGGAAACCATTCTTCTACATCACAAGAATGGAGAAATAAACACATGTACTCAATACCAAATTGGAACTAATCAATCAACATTTAAGTACACATACAGAAGTAAATCTCAGTGAAACGCTGGGGGAAGGAGGAGATGGGTAAATTCACATCTGTAGAGTGCAGAGTACACTAACTGGGCGAAGGGCACATTTACACGTATAACTTCGACTCAATCTGTACAAAAACAAAGTAAAGAAAACGTGCATATCCCCTAAATTCTAGAAATTAAAAAAAAATGTTTTTAATTGTATACTCACTATATACTGATAATGTTTGTTGCCTTATCTGTTGTAACTTGTATCTCTTGTAATTGCAAAAGGCAAATGTGACTTGAGTATCACAATTTTAATATGGTTTTTTATTTACTGAAAATTTGAATACTTTTTTGGTACCCTGTGTATTTTTTATTATATTTGTTAATTATGCCTCAATAAGGCTGGGACAATGAAATATACCCTTTCTTTTTTTTTTAAGTAATTGAATCTCTGTCTCAGTAAAGTATGAAACAAAATGCATATTTTTTTTTTTTTTTTGAGACAGAGCCTCAAGCTGTCACCCTGGAGAGAGTGCCGTGGCATCACAGCTCACAGCAACCTCTAATTCCTGGGCTCAAGCGAGACTCTTGCCTCTGCCTCCCAAGGAGTTGGGACTACAGGAGCCCGCCACAACGCCCAGCCATTTTTTGGTTATAGCCGTCACTGTTGTTTGGTGGGTCCAGGCTGGATTCAAACCCGCCAGCTCAGGTGTTCGTGGCTGGCGCCTTAGCCCGTTGAGCCACAAGCGCCGAACCCAAAATGCATATCTTAAGTTCAAGTTTAAACACAGGTCCTTTCATCTGGCCAGTTAAATCTTCTAGGTGAGGAGCATCTAAAAGGCGCTAATTACATTATAGTATATGCGATTAACACCTTTCCTTGTGCTGGTGTCTTAGAGGAGGAAATAGATCAATCTGAGGTGGCAATTATCATGATGCCTAACCAGTGACCTTTCTGCCACCTGTCTTCCCAGTTGGCACAGCTCATCTCCCTAGAAAGGCACCAAATGCCAAGTAGTCAGATTCTCAGCCTTCCCTATAGATAGAGCATGGGCCACCCAGTGGGGTGTGAGCAAAAGTCTGCTGAGTGGCTTCTGGGAAAAGCTTTGGTTCCTAATTCCAGACATAGAATTAATACACACACATTTTCTGCCTCAACACTGTTGTAGGAGAATGTGATAGCTGGAGCCATGGCAGCCTTTTTGGGACTCTATGATAAAAGCCAACATACTGAACATATTATTGCAGTGAGACAAAGAATCTAGACTTCTGATGACATCTCCAACTACTACTCTCGTGCCACTAGCTGCCTTCAGTTGCTTATTCTATTATAAGCAGTCAATACTTTATAATGTATCAGTGTCCCTTGCCTATCATACTGTGAGACTAAATAGCATCAACTAAGCAACTTATTTGCAAAATAGGCCCACATGAACAAATGACATGTTTTGAACAGCGCAATGGATTGGCCTGTCAGAGTGCAAATTCTGGTTTCTACTATTTCAGCTCCGGCATCAATTTGTGAACTTATTGGTGCTGAATATGTCACATAGCCTCATGACTTCCCTTATCTGTGCCATTTCCTTACCCATGAAATGAAGGATTTGGATTGAGGAAGCACTTAGGTGCCCCTCTTATCACTGACATTCTTAAATTCTATGTTTATAGTAGTGTCACCTGATTGGGTTCCCCAGGAAGCAGACTGAATCTGACATGAGCTTGGAGCTGGTTTATTAGGGAGTTCTGCTGGGGTCTGCACCTGTGGAAAGGGTGGGGCAGGCTCAAGACTGGCAGAGTGATGAGCTGCAAAGCAGTCTCAATGGAGGCCTCAGCCCTGGGTCTTCTGAGGCTGGAATATTAGAGAAAGGAGACTGAGACTTCATTATCCCAGCATCGATCAGCCTCAGGAGGCGTGTGCAACCTCTGGTGAGGGGGCTCTCCCTGGCAAAGGCAATCCACCTAAGAGGCTGATGCCCGGGCTTTGTGTAGAGAACACTCCCAGCAGCCGGGGAATATCCTTCATTCTTGAAGGCGGGGTCAGAGAAGGGCACCCATCCTGGACAGGAACCGACAGAAGGTTGTTAACAACAGAAGGGTGACATCTTTCTTTCTATTTTAATGGCCAAATTAAATTTTTCCAATATAGAAAATTGTAAATCTCTAGAAAAATAGACAGAATATTATCATGAACCCCCATGTATTAATCCCTCAGCCTCAAGGAAGAGCCACCGCTGCTCTAGTTTCACACATTCCCCACCCCTATGTTTTTCCCTTCTCCTGGAGTATTTTAAAGCAAATTCAAAATATTGTAATAATCACTTGTGGTTGATTAAACTCAGTGTAATTTAGATTATTTAGGGTATCCACGTGTGTCTCTAAAGGTTTTGTTGATTAGAATTTTTTTTTTTTAAGAGATAGGGTCTCATTCTGTGGCCCAGGCTGGCGTGCAAAGGCACAATCATAGCTCACTGCAGCCTCACACACTCCTGGGCCCATATGATCCTCCTGCCTCAGCCTCCTGAGTAGCTGGGTATATAGGCTTGAGCCACCATGCCTGGATGGGATATTTTAAATCTTAGTAACAGCTCTTCTTCTACTCTCTGAGTTCATTGCAAGGGCATCTCAAGGAGCCCTAAAGAGATACCTTCAGGCCTACATGTTTTCGGCTGTCCTCTGCCGTTTTCGGCAGTTCCCTGCAATGAGGAAACTAAGAAGTGTGGCACTGGGTTTCAGACTGGGAGCAGTCGGTCTGGTTACCAGCCCAGCCGATTGGGGGCTCCTTGTAAATGGTTGTGCTTTGCTGCAGCGTTCAGACGGGCAAGGGCAAAGCTGCGAAGCATTACTTGGTGAATGATGACTTTGTGGTTCCCAAGGTCAGTAGATCCAGGTTTAAAAATAGTGTTTGTTTTTGCTATGCCCTCACGTTTCAAAAATTCTTCCACATAATGGCCCTGTTCAATCATTTTTATTTCCAAACAACCATGTCCACTGACACTTCTAATAAAATGGAGGGTCGCAGCCCCATTACCATAAAAGGGATCCCAGTCCAAAGGGGATCTCTAACAAAATGAAAAGTTGGATTTTTCTTAAAAGTCAACTGGGAGTTGTAGAAAGAAAGCCACTGGGGGAAGTCAGATTGAACGCAGCCCCGGAACCAAATGCTCTCAGGAACTCGCGAGAAGGATCTGGTACTCAGGGGTGTTCCAGAGGCAGCACCTTTAACCCAGCTTTGTTTTCTCCATTGTAGAAGGCTTGGCTGCTGCAGAGCTAGACAAACATTTGTGAATTAAGTGATTCTTGTTTTAGGGGGTTTTTTAGACAGAGTCTCACTCCATTGCCCTGGGTAGAGTGCTGTGGTATCATCACAGCTCACAGCAAACTCAAACTCTTGGGCTCAAGAGATCCTCTTGCCTTAGCCTACCAAATAGCTGGGGCTACAGGCACCTGCCTTGATGCCTGGCTAGCTTTTTCTATTTTTAGTAGAGATAGGGTCTCGCTCCTGCTCAGGCTGGTCTTGAACTCCTGAGCTTAAGCAATCCACACACCATGGCCTCTCAGAGTGCTAGGTTTACATGTGTGAGCCACCGTATCCAGGCCTTAAATGATTCTTGTGAAGTAAGAAGGCCTGAGGAAGCCTAGGGAACGTGCACTGTGATAGGACATCTGAGGACTACAGCCTGCAGTTCCTGACCTATAAAAAGCACATGGGTCAATTGTGAGGAAAAGCCAGGCAGGTATTGCAATACAGTAAGAACAGTTACTTGAAGCACAAAAATTAACTGGCTGCAACTTACACATGGATACAATCATCTTTCTGAAGTCTAAGAAATTTAGGTGTTTCTTGTGCCGTTTGAAAAGTTGCTCAAGGGCGGCGCCTGTGGCTCATCAAGTAGGGTGCCGGCCCCATATACCGAAGGTGACGGGTTCAAACCCAGCCTCGGCCAAATTGCAAAACAGAAAGATAGCATTGTGGCTGGCGCCTGTAATCCCAGCTACTCGGGAGGCTGAGGCAAGAGAATCGCTTAAGCCCAGGAGTTGGAGGTTGCTGTGAGCTGTGTGACGCCACGGCACTCTACCGAGGGCAATAAAGTGAGACTCTGTCTCTACAAAAAAAAAAAAAAGAAAAGAAAAGAAAGAAAGAAAAGTTGCTCAAATAATGAATTCAAGGTTTAAAATTAAAAGGATGCATAATATACTTGGGCACTTTAAAAGCTAATACAACCTTTATGGAAAGAAGTACAGAGAATCCTCAAAGAACTAAAAGTTGACCTACCATTTGATCTCACAATCCCATTACTAGGTATCTTCCCAGAAGAACAAAAATCATTTTATCACGAAGACATTTGCACAAGAATGTTCATTGGAGCTCAATTCATAATTGCCAAGTCATACAAAGAACCCAAATGCCCATCAACCCATGAATGGATCAACAAATTGTGGTATATGTATACCATGGAATACTATTCAGTCATGAAAAAGATGGACACTTTACATCTTTTACATTTCCCTGGATGGAGTTGAAACACATTCTTCTTAGTAAAGTATCACAAGAATGGACAAATATCTAATGTACTCAATAGTAATATGAAACAAATACATAAACAATTACATGCTCTTATGAACTATGAACAATAAAATACAAATATAGTCTTGTACGGGGGAAGAGGGAGAAGGGAGACGGGAGGGGAGAGAGGAGGGAGGAGGAGGATGATTGGCAGAAGGTGGGAGGGCTTTTGGCAGGCTCTCACCTAATGGGCACAATGTGAGGGTGTATAGCACACCCCCAGATGAGGGGTTCTTGTATAACTGGAACTTCACCTTGGAAGTAAGAACAATATCATCTAAAAATGTGTACCCTCATATTAATTTGAAAAAAATACATGTACTTGGAGACTGAACTATCAACCTTGTGTGGTAGTTCAGGGTGCTCATGAAGGAGTCTTTTATTGAAGCATATGTTTTAAGGTCATAACATGGACTATAGTTTTAATAACTCTTCTAAGGTTCAGTATCACACTGTGAAAGATTGGTGAAATATTTGGCTTCTAAGAAATAAAGACTCGGAACATTAGATGGAAACATCCTAAGAAACATATTAGCAGACCAAATCCAACCATAGAAAATAAAACTATGTCTTACAACCAAGTCCAGTTTTTCTAGATGGCAAGGTTAATTTAATAACAGAAGGGCAATTATAAAAATTTATCACAGCAAGATAGAAAGCACATTATCTCAATAATGACAAAATGTCTGGAAAAAACTAGACATCCATAATAAACCTCTTAGCAAAGAAGGAATAGACAGACGTATACTTACTTCTACATGGTATCTACAGCCTACATCACAATCAATGATGATGTTGAGAACTTTCCTTTTGAAATCAGAAATAAGAAAGGATTTCCTGCTAATACTACATATTAATTTTATTCAAGCTTATATTACTGGGGGTTTCCAATGCAGTTAAGGCAAAAATAAATAAGTAAATAAGTTAAATGTGGGCTGTGTATGGTGGGTCACGCCTGTAATCCTAGCGCTTTGGGCGGGTCACTTGAGGCTACAAGTTCAAGATTCACCTGGGCAGCATAGTGAGATCTTACTCTATAAAAAATTGAAAAATCATCGAAGTCCCTGCTATTTAGAAGGCTGAGGCAGAAAGATTGCTTGAGTCCAGGAGTTTGAGGTTGCAGTAAACTATGATAATACCATTACGGTCTGGCCTAGCAAGAGAGTGAGACCTTGTCTAAATAAATAAGTAAACAAACAACAAATGCATAATGATTGGGTGGTAACTATACTGTATTTATTCCCAAGTAAAACTGCTATGTAGAAGAAAATCTTCAAATAAAGAATTCTAAGTTGCTGAACACAAAAATCAGTGTACAAAAATCATTTGCATTTTATACTACAGCACTGAGTGGTTAAGAAATGTAATTTTTAAAAGGATGCCATTACTAGAACATCAAAAACACAGAGATTCTAGGGATAAGTTTTAAGAAAGATGTGTAAAAGGGTGGAGCCTGTGGCTCAGTGAGTAGGGCGCTGGTCCCACATACCCAAGGTGGCGGGTTCAAACCCAGCCCCGGCCCAATTGCAACCAAAAAATAGTCAGGCTTTGTGGCAGGTGCCTGTGGGCCCAGCTACTCGGGAGGCTGAGGCAAGAGAATTGCCTAAGCCCAAGAGCTGGAGGTTGCTGTGAGCTGTGAAAAAAAATGTGAAAATATGACTAAAATGACAAAGCTTCCCTGAAATACAATACAGAAGTCTTAAATCACATCATATACCATGTTCATGAGTTGGAAATTTCAACATTGTTGAAAAATGTTCTCCAAGTTAATATTTAGATTCAATATGATTTCAATAAAAACAGCAAAGTTTTTTATTTTTCTATGAAACTGGAAAGCTGATTCTAATATTTATATGGAAAAACGAAAGGACCAATGGAGGATTTAACAGATATCACTGTTTATAATGAATAATAATTGACTCAATATCTTATCAGTTTAGGGATAGGCAAACTGATCAAAAGAATAAGATAGAGAGCCCAGGAAAAAAATATGCATGTGTTACTTTAGTCTGCTCAAACTGCCATAACAAAGGATCATAAACTATTTGGTGGCTTAAACAACATTTATTTCTCACAGTTCTGAAGACTGGGAAGTCCAAAACCAAGTTGCATCTAATTTGGTTTCTGGTCAGGGCTTTCCTGGCTTGCAAATGGCAGTCTTCTCACTGTGTCCTCACGTGACAGAAAGACATCAATTTCTCTCTCTTCTTCTTGGTACAACGCCCTCATGAAGTTACATGAGGGCGTTGTACCAAGACGCCCTCAAGGACTTCATGTAATCCTAATTACCTATCTTGAAATCCCACCATATTGGAAGTTAAGACTTCAACATGTGAATTTGGGGGGTGCAATTTAGCCCATAGGATCTGGATACTTAGTTTATGACATTTCTGGGGCTTTTCAATCAATGATACTGGGACAACTGGATATCCATATGGCAAAAACAAAAGTTGTGTTTGTCCCTCATGCCACATATGACAACCAATTCCTATGGATTAAAGACTTAAATATATACAAGGCAAAATTATAAAACTCTTAAACATAGGAGGCTATCTTTTACTACCTAGGATTACAGAAGGAGTTCTTAAATAAGATACACAAAAAACACTAAATATATACACAAAGATTGATTCAACTACATTAAAACCAAGAACCTTAGTTTATCAAAATTCACCATAAAGATAGTGGAAGGACATACCGTGAATCAAGAGAAGACATGCAATATATAAAACAAAGAGAAATCGGCAAGAAAAACAGACCCTTCCCTGAAGGGGAAACTCAGATAGCCAATAAGCATACGAAACATTGTGCAACCTGATTCGTTCATTGGAGAAATACAAAGGATCATAAACTATTTAGACTTGGTGGCTTAAACAACATTTATTTCTCGCAGTTCTGAAGACTGGGAAGTCCAAAACCAAGTTGCATCAAATTTGGTTTCTGGTCAGGGCCTTCCTGGCTTGCAAATGGCAGTCTTCTCACTGTGTCCTCACGTGACAGAAAGACATCAATTTCTCTCTCTTCTTAAGTACATACTTAAAATCATGGCAAGAATGTTTCCTTACCACTAAATTGACAAAAAATAAATCTGACAATATTAAATATTGGTGAAGGCATGGACAATTTCTCTTTGTCTCTCTCTTGCTATCTACACACAGACACACACACACACAGCTAATGAGTGGATAAATCCCTACATCCAGTTAAGAAAACAATTTGGCATTATCAGTATAACGCACGCACCCACAGCCTGGTCCTTCCACTCTCAGCTAGGCCTACAGAAATGCTACAGTACAAACCAGGAGGAATCTGTAAATCTGGTAACAACAGTTCTACTTGAATAGAAAAAAATGGGAAATAACCCAAATGTCCACCAGTAATAGAATGAATGGATGAAGGGATGAATGTGAGTGTATTACAGCTACATTCAGCCAGATTGCCCTTTGGAACATAATGTCACTGGGAAAAAAACAGACCAGAAAGAATATGTATAAGGTGCGTCCACATCTATCAAGTTCAAAACCATGCAGAAATTTAAAGGGGTATAATTTTATAGATGGAAATACAGGATAAATTACATATTAAGACAGTAAGAGACTGCTGATGGAAAATTAAGGATGGGAAGGGGATACAGTCAGAGAAGAGTGTAAGGGTCTTCAACGGTTATGTTTTCTTTTCTTTTTTCTTTTTTTTGAAGACAGAGCCTCAAGCTGTCACCCTGGATGGAGTGCAGTTGCATCACAGCTCACAGCAACCTCCAATTCCTGGGATCAAGCGACTCTCCTGCCTCCACCTCCCAAGAGGTGGGACTAGAGGCGCCCACCACAACGCCCGGCCATTTTTTGGTTGCAGCCGTCATTGTTGTTTGGTGGGCCC
>CAUYRH010128928.1:0-13671 GCA_963574655.1 Perodicticus potto
TCTTGGGGCCTTGGTGTGTGCCACACCTTTTGGGGGCAAAACTCGATTGTAAGAGGGACTTTACCCAACAAATGCAACTAGTGTAACATGGTTTCTTGTACCCTCAATGAATCCCCAACAATAAAAAAAAAAAAAAAAAGAGGGAAAAAAAAAAAATGCTCCAAACTGGCTCGGGGCCTGTAGCTTAGTGGTTACGGTGCCGGCCACATACACCGAGGCTGGCGAGTTCAAACCCAGCCTGAGCCAGCTAAACAATGACAACTGCAACAAAAAAAAAAATCCAGCATTGTGGTGGGCAAGAGAATCTCTTAAGCCCAAGAGATTGAGGTTGCTGTGAGCTGTGATGCCATGGCATTCTCCCAAGGGCAACATAGTGAGACTCTGTCTCAAAAAAAAAAAAAAAGAATGCTCCAATTACAGTATATTTGGGAAAGAAAGGATTTTAAGATTTAGTCAAGTATCTCAGTTGCCCAATGAAAATAAAATTATCATTTATATAGCTCTTATATGCCCACCACTATGTTAACTCATTAAGCACATAATCTTAGTTCTTACAACACATCTGAGCTATACGTATTATCATTCCCACATCCTAGATGAGAAAATTAGGTTTCAGAAAGGTAAGTAATTCCCTCAAAATCATTATGTGCACAAGCAAGTAAACGGATCTGCCTGCAAAGCTGGTGTTCCTTCTACTGTCCCAAGTTGTAGCCGGATATTGTAGTGCCAGTAAGACGGCAGTGCAAAATGAGTCCCCTCTCCTCCTGGATTCCCTCCTACCTCAGCCCTCCTCCTGAGAGGCCGCTGACTCAGGCATCCTTCCCCAGAGAGCGCATGTCTAAGCACATGAGCACATCCAGGCCTCCTCTGCCGCTGTCTACTGCTCTGCACTGTGGTGTTTCACTGAACCTCTCCGGGAGACCGTTTCACATTACTTACCCTCCACTCTGACCCGGGCTTCCTGTGCTACAGTGTTCTTCTGTATACATTACAGTACAGCGCACATAGATGCTCTCTCTCCCGACTGCAGTTACAATGAACTCTGCCACAACAAACAGCTTTGCCCAAGATTCTCTTGCCTCAGTCTCCTGAGTAGCTGGGACTGCAGGCGCCTGCCACGACGCCCGGCTATTTTTTTGTTGCAGTTTGGCAGAGGCTGGGTTTGAACCCATGACCCTCATTGTATGGGGCCAGCTGCCCTACCCACTGAGCCTCTGGCGCGTCCCAGTGTGACGAAAGGGTGAATCTTATCCTGTGCTCCCACCACCCTGCCACCACTGCACACATACACAACAAAAGCTCATTGATGGACACAAAGGTACTGCCTATGTCTTCACAATTTGAAAAGGGAAATGTATGTAATGATACACACCAGAATCAACCCAAGGTTTTGTGTTTGTAACTGTACATATAGTTCATTACATATGCCTTCCAACTGCTGCCATTCTGAAAAGCCCACCCCAACCCCAGCCACTGTGCACCATAAGCAGATCGTGTCCCTTTACTGTGTGGGACAGAGAAGATGTCGGAGCCACTAGGAATGTCACAGTGGTGGTGACAGAAGTTTGGAGAAAGAGGAAATCACTGAAGGCAAGGGCAGTTTTCAAAGAATGCAATGACTTTGAACTAAGTCAGAAAAGAGGAATAGCATAGCTAGGGCAAATTCCTCACCACCAGAAGGGAGATGGAATTTCACATTTGCAGAAAGAAAACAGTGAGTGTAAGAATTTGGTGGGAAAAAGAGTTCACTTGTACCAACTGCAAAGTTACCACTAAGGAAGGCTAAGAGGTATAGGCTCGGGATGACAGCTGAGCAGCAACTGAGTCAACCGGAGGGTCCTCTTAGAGTGACTTTCTGGTAAAGGCTAAGAAGTGCCACAGAGAATGTGTGGTTGGGGTCCTGTTCAGAATCCTGCATTAAACTGAAAAAGAGATGGGTCCTGACCCAACAACATCCTACCTGCTTATCTCTGAGTACTTGATGGCCAAACATCCAATCTACTGAGACCATGTTATTTTGATTTTTTCACTACAGAATGTTAAGGAAAATTAAACTTTTAAAAAATTACTGGTAAGAAAGTGGTTTGGGGGGTTTAATATATAATGGTAGCATATGATAAGGTTTTGTAAAATGCTGCAGAGCTCACAGCTGGGGTGATAAGCAGTATTAGCTTAGGAAAAAATGAGAAGGACGTGCCTGTGGCTCAGTGGGTAGGGCAGCTGGCCCCATACACTGAGGGTCATGGGTTCAAACCCAGCCTCTGCCAAACTGCAACAAAAAAATAGCCGGGCGTTGAGGCAGGCGCCTGTAGTCCCAGCTACTCAGGAGGCTGAGGCAAGAGAATCTTGGGCTAAGCCCAGGAGCTGGAGGTTGCTGTAAGCTGTGTAATGCCACGGCACTCTTCTACTAAGGGCGATAAAGTGAGACTCTGTCTCTACAAAAAAAAAAAAAAAGGAAAGAAAAAAATTAGAAGTTTTCGGGTGGCGCCTATGGCTCAAAGGAGTAGGGTGCTGGCCCCATATACCAGAACTGGAGGGTTCATACCTAGCCCCGGCCAAAAACCGCAAAAAAAAAAAGAGAGAGAGAGACGTTTTCTATTTATGTATCCTTAAACATTCATTAATAAAACCTAGGTTAAATTTCTGTCATTTATGTAAGTTCAAATCAAATAGCTGCTTCTGTGTATTCATTTACTGTGTTTCTGCACATCTCCCAAAAAGCCTACCTAAAATCTCAGGAGATAAATGTTTTGGTCAGGAAATTTAAATGAGTCACATAACAGTAATATAAAAAGTTGTTTTGGCTCGGCGCCTGTAGCTCAAGCAGCTAAGGCGCCAGCCACATACACCAGAGCTGAGGGGTTCAAATCCAGCCCGGGCCCGCCAAACAACAAAGACAACTACAACCAAAAAATAGCCGGGCGTTGTGGCGGGCACCTGTAGTCCCAGCTACTTGGGAGGCTGAGGCAAGAGAATCGCTTAAGCTTAGGAGTTGGAGGTTGCTGTGAGCTGTGACGCCACAGCACTCTACCCAGGGCGACAGCTTGAGGCTCTGTCTCAAAAAAAAATAAAAAAGTTGTTTTAATATTTTCCACTAGTATTACTTGACTAAATTTCCAAAACAAGTTTTACACTGGAAACGGTTTTTGATAAATTAGCAGGACATTACAAAGGTAAAACAACACGAGGACGAGAGTTAACTAAATCCCTCTAGTGGCAAAAAGAGTTGTGTGTTAAGGTTAAGAAATACTAAATTAAAAAAAAAAAAAAAATCTGCAAGTAGAATTCTAGTCTATTATGTACTCTGTGCTAATCACTATGCTAGGGCCTGGGGTCTCAGGAGCAATAAAACTTGGCTTTTGACCTTCTGAATGCATCTCAGAGAAACAGGAACCCATCACAGGCAACCAAAATCTCTTTCCAAAGCAAAAGGGTAAGTGACTAACAAAATCCCAACCTATACTTTACCACATCATCAATTTGCTTTTTCTGTAGCTTGTATTTTAAAGAGATATATGTATCATACACAAACATATATATAAATCTACATAGCTACTCTCTAGAAGGAAAAAAACCTATGCAGTACCTTAACTCCTAGCAAAGTCTAACGTACTTTTTAAAAAGCTGTAGCATTTACTGAGTCACAGAAGTCCCAGAACACCTAGGGTAGCTGAAGGAAGCTCAGGTTGTTTGGGGGGTGTATAATCCCAGGCCCCGGGGAGGCATGGTCTTTCCCACTTAGCCAAAGACAGGAAAGTATCCGGTGGTTCTTTTCCTGAAGGACCTAGCTAACAGCACCCATCCCTCCCATGGGAATCTTCCTTACAGACTATCCTCAGGCAGAACCATAGCCTCCCAGAACAGAATTCTGACTTGCCTTTATAACAGCTTCATGTTAACTTTACTTCTCCACAATTTTTATCTTTAGAAAGTTAATCCAAGAGATAGAACCAAAGTTTCAAACTGTCCCCTGAGTGTATAAGAGGTGTTTCTTATGTAGGACCCCAAAAAAAAAAGAATGAATGAATGAAAAGCAGAGTGGTCAAAATAATTGTTATCTCAGTTTATTTTATGGGTTTCAGGAGGAAAGGGGTCTTTGGCTTGAAACAATAATTGAAGGAGTCCAAAGACTTGTTATTTAAAATTATTTGATAAAATCTTTAAGTTAAAGAAACATTAAAATATATTCCAGCATTGCATGAGGCTGGAAAAAAGATTAAAAAGAAAAGAAACATTAAAATAAAGTTAACAGTGCTGATGTAAAATTTTCCTAAAAACAAGTAACACTAAGTTGTTCAAGTTAACACAGAGCGGATGCTAATTACAACCCAGCAAAAAAAGAAAAAATTTAATTAAAATCACTAAGACTGACAGTATAAGGTGGCAGCCTCCTGTATGCATGGCCTGCTTGCCTCAGAGCAGGACAGGCAGAGGGGCTTAGCCATGCCATCAAACATCACCTCCATTATTTTACCAACACCTCCAACGACTGTGAAGTCTATTACTATTTTAGTCTCAAAAGATCATCAAGGGCGGCACCTGTGGCTCAGTGGGTAGGGTGTAGGCCCCATATGCCAAGGGTGGTGGGTTCAAACCCAGCCCCGGCCAAACTGCAACAAAAAACAGCCGGGCGTTGTGACAGGCGCCAGTTGTCCCAGCTACCTGGGAGGCTGAGGCAAGAGAATCGCCTAAGCCCAAGAGCTGGAGGTTGCTGTAAGCAGTGATGCCACGGCACTCTACCAAAGGTAACAAAGTGAGACTCTGTCTCAAAAAAAAAAAAAAAAAAGAAAGATCATCAACATGGGGAAATTCTTCATAGCAGTTAGGGGGTCTCAAGTTTATCAGAAGTTTGCAGCACAACATGGCTATTTAAAATACATATGCAATTTTATTTTAAGATCACTCCTTCCCCTTAATTAGAGAGTTAAGTTTGTGTTTCTATAAAAGAAACAACCACCTGTTTCTAATTTGTGCTGGTTAGTAACACTCTCACCATAGCCAAAGCAGTATGCCCCTCAGATTCTCCCTTCAAGCAACTTGTCCTGTACCTACAAAGAATGTGGCTGACAGCCTCCAGCTGCTATATCCAGGCAATCCCTAGGGATCTTCCCTAGGGAAGACAGTGCACACTGAGGGGTGGGGAGGAGAATATCGGGGCAGTCTGCTGGGCCAACTGTCAGATCCCCATGCTCTGCAGCGCTCACTGCCCAGTTCCCCAGCCTGAAGGCTTTCCTCCCCCTCTAACTTCACAGGCATTGCACCCCACTATCACCACCTAATCTCTTACACTGTCAGCTTCCCTTCAGTGTCTGCTTCCGAGATTCTGACCAACATGCCTGTACAAACATCAATCATTCTGTGCATCTGATAAATTCCTAGAATGTAATTCCTGGTCCAAGGTATAAACACACTGCCAAACTGCCCCTCAACAAGTCTGCACAGGCTTACATATTAGTCATTTTTTCCTCTGCTCTTACACAACAAAGAATACTTCTGTACTTCTGTGACCAAATGTGGGGGGAAGCCACCCACCAAGCAAGCAATCACTTTTGTAGTAGACATCAGCGGGATGTCCTCTAATTTAATTCTGACACCATCTACCTGGAGACAGCATCAGATCCCCAAGACTGTCCCCCGACTTCTTATGCTAATCGCAAGCCCCAGATTATGTTTGCCTGTGTGTCCAACACACTGGCTATTAATCAGGTTTCCACAATCCCCTCCTCAGGGTTGATTAATTTGTTAGAATAGCTCAGAACTCAGGGAAATCCTTAAGTATGTTTACCAGTTTAATACAATGGATATTTTAAAGGATACAAGTAAACAGCCAGATGAAGAGCTACACAGCACGAAGTCTGAAAGTATATTGAGCCCAGAAGCTTCTGACCCCTTACAGTTGGGTGTGCTACCCTCTCCCAGCATTCTGGTGGTGGTGGTGGGGAATGGAGCTGGAAGTTCCAACCCTCTAATCCTGCCTAAGTCTTGCTGGTGACCAGCCCCAGACCTGAAGTTTCCTAGGGGCTGCCAGCCAACAGTCAGCTTTTGCACACAAAAAGACATATCACTTTGGGGATTTTAAGGATTTTAGGAATTATGTGTCAAAACAATGAGGTAGAAGATCAAATATAGACTTCTCAAAATCTAAGTATATACAGATATCCACTTCATTATACAGTGATCAATACAGAGTATTAGCAGTTTTTAAACTCCTGTCAAATTGACAGACAAAAACTGACACCTTAACTTGACTTCGGACATTCTGAACATTTTTCTCAGCTTACTGGCCATTTATGTACATTTTCATAAATCAACAGTTCATGTTTTTCTCCCATTTGCCTATAGAGGGGTATTATTCTTTTGTCTCTCTTACTAGTAAGAGCTGTTGGATATAACTCCTTACTTGTCATGTGAGTTGTAAATGTCTGTTCCTGAATTATTACTGACTTTTTCAGGTCTTCTTCCTTAAAGGTAAATTTCAGAATATCTTTCCAGACCCTGAGATTTTCTCTTAAGTACTCCTATGGCTTCATGTCTTACATATAACTTTTAAAATATTCTAGAGCCAAGGAAACCTGACTTTTTCCTGACATTGTTAGGTTGTACACCACCAGAAGATCCAGAAATATTCAAATAGTCTGTCTTATGGAAATGACTCTCCCAAGGGAAAAACCAGGACCTGTGAACAGACCAGAGAAGCCAATGCTGACACAATGAGGGGAAATGACGGGAAGACTGAGCTGTCTAACAGCAGAATGGGCTCCTGTAAAGCTGGGAGCTCCAAGGGTTCCCAGAGCTGCCCAGCACAGTAACCTTCAAGATGCTGCAGTGAGTGGGAAACAAAGATAATGATCTTCTAAAGTCCTTTTCAACTCAGATTTTACGACTACAACTTGGAGCAAAGAATGAGGGGAAAGTATGTGATGTGGTAAAGAATGAAGAACAAGTCAGAGAAACTGCATGTACAGACAAGTCAATTAGGAAAAGACACAAGCAAATTTCATCCCTGAGTGTCTTGTGGACCTAAATTCCAAGACTTACTTAAATGAAAAGTAAGCTTGAATTCCTGGAAGTGGAATTCCTTCCATGCGGGCTAGGTGACAGAAAAGTCAATCAAATAGGCAAATGGAAAAAGAGCTAAAGAAGAGGGAAAGACAGAAAAATTCTCACTAGAAGGACTTGACAACAAAAATTGGGGGGGAAAAGAATACTGAAGAACTAGACGGTGCCTGTGGCTCAGTAGGTAGGGCACCGGTCCCATATCACAAGGGTGGCAGGTTCAAACCCAGCCCTGGCCAAACTGCAACAAAAAATAGCCAGGCATTGTGGCGGGTGCCTATATAGTCCCAGCTACGCAGGAGGCTGAGGCAAGAGAATCGCCTAGGCCCAGGAGTTGGAGGTTGCTGTGAGTTGTGACGCCACAGCTCTCTACTGAGGGTGATAAAATGAGACTCTGTCTCTAAAAAAAGAATACTGAAGAATCACTGTGAAGTCTTTCAACACACTTCCCTTTTCATTTACTCCACGAAGGCACACAATACTACTAAATAAGCCTCAATATTTTAAGTTCAGAATAACAGACCTCAGCCATTGTGGATCAAGTTAAATGAGTCAATACCTTGCAACTTGAATTTTAGTACAGGTGGGAGACCTGTATACAATTAAAAACATGGACAAGACACTCAGGGTATAATCTGATAAAGTCACATAGAACTGACCCACCCAGGAAGAAATGAGTACATGTCACCCAGTAAAGAGTAAATGTGCCCATCCCTACACCTCCAATCTTTTTAAATTGTCATCCACCTTAATCCATGTGCTGACTTCCTTCTCAAACTCCGTTCACCCACACCCAAGTGGAAATAAAGGCCAACGTTGCCCACACAGAACCTGCACTCCATTTCCTTTCATTCATGTTTCAGAATAGTCTTTTTGTTTTCGGTCCTTGACCTCTCGTTTTAGTGCCAAGAACCCGGAACGGGGAGAAGCCCCCTCTGGGAGCCAAGATACACCCCACGGGACCCAACTAGATTGGACTCTTGTTCCGAAGAGACAAAGGGAAACGGGAGGACCCCTCCAACCCACACCCAAAATTCATCCACTTAACGGTGAGGTGAGCATTTGTCTAGAATCCCTTTCTGAACTTTTTAAACTTTTCTTTCCTTTTCCTCACTCCTAGCTCCTCTTTCCCTCCACCTTGATCCCTGGGCCTCTTAAGCAGTTGTATATAGACCCTCTCTCAGCTTCTTTTAAGCTTTCTTCCCCTTCCCCAAAATTCCAAGGGTCCATGCCTAACCCCGGAGAGGCAGAGTCATCTGTCCATTGCCCCGTGTGTGGGGACACCCTCCAGTGGGCCTTGGCCACTCTTCTTCCAGCTGGTTAAAGGTCAGACACGGAGACCTGGTAACCTCCCTGACCCCAGCCTCAGCCACAACCTCCCTGCTCCTCCTCCAAAGTTCTCTTTACATCCTAACTTTAGCCTCATTTATTTTTTACCTCCAGTTTCTGATATGGGAACCGCTCAGTCAAGATTCCCCCTTCTTCACCTTTTAAGTTGCCTTTTAACTCACCTCTAGCCTGTACGGCTCTATTCTGACCTTAAACCTAAATGCCTCATCTTTTTCTGTAATACTGCTTGGCCTATGTACAAACTAGACAACATCTCACAATAGCCTGAAAGCGGCACCTTTGACCTCTCAATCCTTACTGATCTCAGTAATTACTGTCAGAAATTAGGCAAATGGTCAGAGATTGCCCACATCCAAGCCTTTCTCCTCCTCCAAAACATTCCTTCTCTATGTTTGTCTTGTGAACCTTCTCAAATTTTCCTTGCACGGGTCAAACTGGCTTCCCTGACCCATCTGAATCTCCATTGTCTTCTTTCTTTCTTTTTTTTTTTTTATTAAATCATACATAGCTGTGTACATTTAATGCCATCATGGTCTATTGTCTTCTTTCAACCCAGCAGACAACCCTCCCCCTTCTGCCCCTCCCACAGTCCCCCCAACTTCATTCCTACCCACAGAATTCCACCACATCCCCCCTCTCTTCACTGCCCCCCACCCACCTTCCACGGCAGGTGGTAGAGAAAAAAAAGATGATGGAACCAGGAGAGAAAAGAAACACGGCAGACCTCATTTCCACTCTCCATACTAGATCCGGCCACACCTTTGGGCCTTCCATTTCCAGACCACCACAATCTCTATCCCCCTCCAGGAGCTTGCGGGAATGGACAGCATCATCAGGGTTCGTGTCCCTTTTGCTCTCTCAAATCTGTCCCACGTAAGTCAGAGACCAGGTTCGTTCTCTACAGATCCCATAAAATACTCTTGAGAATTTAGATATCTAACTCAATCATATGATCTAACCTCACATGATTTATATGTCATTCTCACCTCCACCCTAACTTCGGAGGAGAGAGAGCAGGTCTGGACCCAGGCCCGGATTCACGCAGAAGACCTCCGTAGGATAGACCAGATCCTGCCGGAAGGCACTAGAACCATTCCCCAGGACCACAAGTGGAATTACTCCTGGGGTCCGCCTCTGTAACCACATGGTCCAATGTCTCCTAGAGGAACTAAAAAGGCACATAAGGCTGTCAATTATGATAAATTAAAAGATAACCCAAAACCAGGATGAAAATCCTGCCCAGTTTTTAGCCTGTCTCAATGAAGCTCTCTAGCACTATACAACCCTATCACCAGAGAGCAACGAGGGCAGACTCATTACTAACAAGCATTTTATCTCTCAGTTTGCCCCCAATATCCAAAAAAAAAAAAAAACCCTCCAAAAATCCCCCCAGGGCCCTCAAACCCCCCAGTGAGATCTCATTAAGGTTCAATAACGGAGAAGAGGCCTCCAAGCAGCCCCCAGCCTTTCTGAACTCCAGTTATTGGCTTCCACCATTAGACAAAACTCCCCAGGGCGCTCCAGAATCCCCTGCCACCTTGTTTTAAATGGAATAGGCCCAGACACTGCAATTAGGGCAAAGCAGTACCCAAATCCAAACCATGCCTACCCTGCGGAGGTCCTCACTGGAAGTCTGACTTCCCAGGTCCTTCTGAAGATCTGGTTCGAAGCCACTCCCAGGACCTAGCAGAATTTCCCAACCTGGGCCCACCTGCTGAAGATTATCCCCAGACAATCAGAATGCCCCCTGGACACCGTGCTGGAAAACTAAACTCTAGGTATTTTTGCCAGTGGAAGGTAAGCCAGTCTCTTTTCTCTCAGACACAGGGACAACTTTTTCCACGTTGTCATCTTATAAAGGTCCTCCTAAAACAAACAGAGATCTTGGTGATGGGAACTGTAATCTACTACGCCCTCAGGCTACTCCACCCTTGTGGTGCTCACTCTCTGGACACTCTTTCTCACATTTATTCCTTATTATTCCTTCATACAGCATCCCCCTACTAGGTAGGGATAGCCTCTCAAGATTACAAAGCAACCCTGATGATTTCCGCGGGCTTTTAAACACCTCCTTCTCAGCTGCCCTGAACTCTAACTCTCTCCTCTCCCCCTCAGGATGGGGATGTGCCCTTCTCTATACCTAAATCTTTTCAATCTCATACCGGTGCCTGACACATATAACTCTTCCATTCCAGCAGACAATAACACAGCTCTGTTTGGCCCCATAACTATGGACTTTCCAGCCCTACCCTCCCTCAATTTAATCTGTTTCAATCTCACTGGTACAGGAGACTCTGTAGACTTTATAAAGTCTCGGTTGATCTCGGTTCCCTCAACTCAACTTTTCCCTTATCTGCTTCCCACTGTACCCCTCTGGGAATATTCTTCCTCCATGGCCATTCCATCTATTGGTGCTGCACGCTAATCATTCTGGTCTTTGCATCCAAGTTGTTCTCACCTCCCAAGTTTCCTTTGTAAATGACTCCTCCCTAATTCAGGCCCTGACACATCCCCCTACTTCCAGAAAAAAAAAGAGACATTATCCTCCCTGTACTACTTGGAGCAGGTACAGTGGCTGAAATTGGCACAGACATTGGAGACATTAATACATCAACTCATTTTTACCACCAACTTTCCCTAGAACTTAATGAAGACCTGGGAAGAGTAACAGACTACTTTACAATCCAAAATAAACTCCAAAACCTCCAAGACTTTAATTACAGCAGGAAAAGGAGGCACATGTATTTTAGGGGGAGAAGAATGTTGCTTCTTTGTTAACCAGTCAGGAATAATCATGGGAAAGGAAAGTAACTCTGCAAACGAATCAGAGACAAACAGACCTTGAATCATCTAATCCCTGGTCTTTATTTAATTCCTGGCCTCCCTAGTTATTTCCTATTTCAGGGCCACTAATTATGATCTTTCACATTCTCAGTTTCATACCAATAATCATCCGCCTCATCTCCCAATTAATTGACCAGGCCGTCACCCAAAAAACAACCACTGATATCCTCGCCCTACATGGGTATCGACCAGTTTAGACCGAAAACCCAAGAGTGTTCCTCTAAACATCAGTACCGTCCCTCTCCCATTTTCCTTACAGGCAGCCTTCACTGCCCCTCATCCTGAAGAAAGCAAAGAGATACCACGCCCATCATCCCCCCCCCTTCTTATAATAGACTAAAAAGACTGAGATGATAGAGTCAAATAGAACTGACCCACCCAGGAAGAATTGAGTACATGAATGTCCCACCCAGTAAAGAGTTAATGTGCCAATCCCTGCGCCTTTGACCTTTTAAATTCCCATCCACCTTAACCCATGTGCTGACTTCCTTCTCAAACTCAGTTCGCTTGCACCTGGGTGGAAATAAAGGCCAACATTACCCACGCAGAACCTGGACTCCATTTCCTTTCTTTCTCGTTTTGAGTCTTTGACCTCTTATAACAAACTCTGCACTGTTAGAGAAGGCATTGCCAAGAAACAGCTTGAGCTGAGACTTAATGAAGAAACAGAATTTTCCTAGTAAATACAAAAAAAACAGCAGAGGAGTCAGTGTAGAAGAGTCAGCATGCACAAACAATGCACGTATAGCTGGTATGGTTGGAAAACTGGTGAGCTTGCTGTTGCTGAATCCCACAAAAGATTATGTGTAAGGGCCAGGGAGGATGCTATAGAGACAGAGACATAGGTGGTTGGTCAGCATATGACCATCATTACAGCATCATTAGTCATTAGGGAAATGCCAACTAAAACCACAATGAAATACCCCTACACACTTATCAGAAGGGCTAACAAACAAACAAACAAAAAAAACTGACAATGTCAAGTACTAGCAACAATGCAGAGCAACATGAACTCATATTCATTACTGATCAGACAAGATGGTACAGCCATTTTGGAAAGCCATTTTGGTGGTTTTTTACTATGTTAAATACACACTTTTCATACTACACAGTAATCCTACTCCTAGACAATGACCCAAGCAAAATGAAAACTTATATTCACATAAAAACCTGTGGATGAGAACACATATGGCAGCCTCATTCATAATCACCAAAAGCTGGAAACAGCCAAAATGTTCTTTTAAGTAAAAAAAGGATAAATAAACAAAATTGTGGCATATTGATACAACGGAACACCATTCAGCAACAAAGAAGACAGCGGCAACAATATGGATGAATCTCAAAAGCAATAATTAAGCAAAAGAAGCCAGCCCAGAGCCTACTATCTCAAAGTAGGAAAGGCAAAACAACAGAGGCAAAAGACTGGTCAGGGACAGCTAGCAAGGGTGGGAGGGGAGGCTGACTACAAAAACCACAAGGGAGTTTAGGAGTTGATAGAACTGGGCTATAGCTTGAGTGTGGTGACACAACTGTATGCATTCATCAAAACTTACAGAACTTTATTCTTAAAAGGATATTTTATTATATATAAATTATACTTCAATTAAAAAGCTAATTCATAAAAGTATAACAAAATTTTCTGGCTGAAAAGTAAGTAATCAATACATGGGAAAGTAATAGCTAACAAAGCTAACTAGAGGGCAGCGCCTGTGGCTCAGTGAGTAGGGCACTGGCCCCATATGCCAGAGGTGGTGGGTTCAAACCCAGCCCCGGCCAAAAACTGCAAAAAAAAAAAAGAAAGAAAAAAGAAAAAAGCTAACTAGAGTATCTGAGGACAAACTAAATGGTTAAGATAATACATAGGTAATTAGGCTGGGTACAGCTGCTCATGCCTATAATTCTAGCACTGTGGGAGGCCAAGGTGGGTGAACCCATCCTTACTAAAAACAGAAAAATTAGCCAGGCATTGTGGCAGGCACCTGTAGTCCCAGCTACTTGGGAGGCTGAGACAGGAGAATCACTTGAGCCCAGGAATTTGAAGTTGCAGTGAGCATGATGCCACGGCACTCTAACCAGGGCAGCAGAGTGAGACTATTTAAAAAAAAAAACAGCAAAGAAAAGAAAATATCAAAAAGTTAAAAATTAAAAAATATATATGTGTAATTATTTGTAAACAATAAAAAAGAAAATACACAGAGCGGCACCTGTGGCTCAGTGGATAGGGCGCCAGTCCCATATACCGAGGGCGGCAGATTCAAACCCGGCCCCAGCCAAACTGCAACAAAAAATAGCCGGGCGTTTGTGGCAGGTGCCTGTAGTCCCAGCTCCTTGGGAGGCTGAGGCAAGAGAATCGCCTAAGCCCAGGAGTTAGAGGTTGCTGTGAGCCTTACGCCACAGCACTCTACCCTAGGCGATAAAGTG
>CAUYRH010128929.1:0-61173 GCA_963574655.1 Perodicticus potto
AATAAACATTCTGGTACAGATGTCTTTGTTATAATGTGATTTTTGGTCTTCTGGGTATATACCTAGTAAAGGAATTATAGGATCAAATGGCAGGTCAATTTTTAGATCTCTAAGTATTCTCCAAACATCCTTCCAAAAGGAACATACTAGTGTGCGTTCCCACCAGCAGTGTAGAAGTGTTCGCTTTTCTCCACATCCACACCAACATCTCTGGTTTGGGGATTTTGTTATGTGAGCTAATCTTACTGGAGTTAGGTGATATCTCAAAGTAGTTTTGATTTGCATTTCTCTGATGATGAAGGATGGTGAGCATTTTTTCATATGTCTGTAGGCTGTGCGCTTGTCTTCTTTAGAGAAGTCTCTCTTCAAGTCTTTTGCCCATCCTGAGATGGGATCACTTGTTCTTTTCTTGCTAATATGTTTGAGTTCTCTGTGGATTCTGGTTATTAAACCTTTGTTGGAGGCATACCTGCAAATATTTTCTCCCATTCTGAGGGCTGTCTGCTTGCTAAATTTACTATGTTCTTGGCTATACAGAAGCTTTTTAATTTGATCAGGTCTCAGTAGTATATCTTTGATACTGCTTCAATTGCCGTATACCATGGAATATTACGCAGCCTTAAATAAAGATGGAGACTTTACCTCTTTCATCTTTACATGGATGGAGCTGGAACATATTCTTCTTATCAAAGTATCTCAAGAATGAAGAAAAAGTATCCAATGTACTCAGCCCTAGTATGAAGCTAATTTATAGCTGTCCTATGAAGGATACAACCCAATTATAGCACAAGAATATGGGGAAAGGGGCAAGGGTAGGGAGGGGAGGGGGAATGTTGGGGTGGAGGGAGGGTAATTCATGGGGCCACACCTACGGTGCATCTTAGAAGGCTGTAGGTGAACCTTGCTAAATGCAGAATACAAATGTCTTCATATAATAACTGAGAAAATGCCAGGGCTATGTTAATCAGTTTGATGAAAATAGTTAAGATTGTATATGAAACCAGCACATTGTACCCCTTGATTGCACTATTGTACACAGCTATGGTTTAATAATAAAGATAATAAAATAAATAAAAACAAAAAACAAACAAACAAAAAAACCAGAATAAACTTGTCAACTGGTAGGAAAACAAAAGAAACAAAAAAGACTCAGCCTAAAGTAAAGGAATCTCTAGAGAAACTTGCAGTCTGTTTTTAACTAGTTGAAAGATTCCATTTCTTTTTTATTTTATTTTATTTTATTTTATTTTATTTTATTTTATTGTCTTTATTATTAAATCATAGCTGCGTACAATAGTGCAATCAAGGGGTACAATGTGCTGGTTTCATATATAATCTTAACTATTTCTTAAGTAGAATTATATTCATTTCATGTCCTCTCTGAAGGAAGAACTGAGCCAGATTACAAGAAAACAGTTGGGGTCTCAAGATGAGGAATAAGAAAGACTCTTGGAATTTGAACACTGGAAATATATTGGATCAACTTTGGAGGTGTTCAGGAGCATGCTAATGGAAATGTTTGATTGAAGCTTACTGATTCGGTTAATGAGGTCCAAATGCTGAATTAAGAGGTTAATTAGCATACAGCTATATGGAATTCTGGGATTCTCTGTGTCTCAGAATATCACTAAGCTTTACAAAATGTTTTGATTAAGTAAAAATAATACTAAAAATAATGGTAGTAAATATTAGTTAAACATTTACATTTATTGTGGGCTGAAAACTATTTCAGTCAATTTATATCATAGTATTATTACCTCTGATAAGTTTCACACTTTTATAAGGCTGCTAAAATTAAAAGCTCTATTTTAAAGAGGAAGGCACCCAGACACAGAAAGTTTAGTAAACTGCACAAAGCAAGTAACAAGAAATTACTGAAACAGGAATTCAAACTCAAGAAGGCTGGTCTGAAAGCCTGAATTCTAGGTCATTTGGTTCCCATCATCCATACAGATTGTTTGGTACTTACTAAAAAATTGGATACCACTGTTACTTTTAAAGACACACAAAGGATTACTCTGCCCACTTACAAATACAAGAAAAAAGTCAATAGGGAAGAAAAAAAAGTAAGTTCAATTTTTCTCTTATAAAGGAGAAATTGACTCCTAGTAACATCATAACATCACAGCATAGCGCATTACTTGCGTTTGTAATGCTGCAGATGTAAACAAATCTACTATGCTATCAGTTATATAAAAGTATCGCACATACAATTATGTGAAGTACAAAATACTTGATAAAGATATAATAATCAATTATATTATTGGTTTATGTGAAGAAAAAGGAAATATTGAGACCCTATAATTATAGCAACGAAGTTTTGTTGGCATATAATGCTAAAGAATATACTTAATCTCTATCTATTAAATTACTGAAGGACCTGCTTCTCAAAGCTCAACTCAGAACTTGAAATTTGAAATGTTTTATGCTCTTCTAAATGATATTGCCAAAATACAAGGGCAATAAAATACTGTCTTTTGTGGAATCTTCCTAGATTTTTGTATTATTAGCTCTGTACTGAACCTATCACTGGGTAGCTAGGTTAAATCAGATAAAAAGAATGTTCAGAAATCTAAAGATGTCTCTTTCTTAAAATAGATAGTATAGGATTTGTATTAACTAATGGTCATTTCCAAAAATGATGACCTCCAACTGTAAATTATAAGAAGTTAACATGTCTTGGCTTTCAGGTTAGGGGTAAAAATGGTATCTATATGTCATTAACTTTGTGAACTTTAGTAGCTTATTCTTAGAACCTCAGTATACTCCTCTTAAAAGTGGAGAAAATTATATCGACTTCAACAGATTCAATAATGACCAAGTGCAAAAAAATGTTTCTAATCTCCCTGTATAGTTATTGGCTCATGAAAAATATTAAATAGTTCTTAATTGCCCTTCTGTTCCCTCTATTACATCCTAAACTTCATCTGTGATGCAGGTGTGAAGATAAAATGAACTTATAAATGGCCAAATGCTATAGAAATTACAATTTCCTATTTAACTTTAGTCGTCACCATTTTAGTTTAGTTGTCTACTACTATTGAGTTGCTCTTGTACTTTGATTCTCCAGAAATATATATATATATAAAGACGAAAGGTCTTTATTGGCGGGGGATGCTGCAGAGGGAAGAGGAAGAGGAGGGAAAAGAGGAAGAGAGAGAGAGAGAGAGGGAGGAAAGGGGGAGACAGGAGAGAGGAGAGAGCCGGAAATAAATTTTTAAAATATGTGAGTTTACTATGTTGAAGGCACTGGCAAAATGGTACCAAGAAAAAAGCTATTTCATAAAATTGGATATGCACCTAAACTGTCCTAGGAGACAACAAACTAGAAAGTGTTAAGGAACATTGCTGCAGGAATTGCTCTCTGCATCTTGTTTAGATTTGTTCTTGTCCTCCTACACAGTTGCAGTATCAATGCATTGTTGATCAGCAATTTTACGCAGAACCATCCATGATACCGGGTACCTCTTGACTGGTCAGGTACGTGATAAACAGTAAGAGCTCACTCAGAAAGCTAAACAGAGTCACTCTTCCCTGTTTAACTTAACTTAATACCTAATTGGGATTAAGTTCCTTGCTGCTATTTCCTACACGGTAAAAATATTTCCACCAGCATCAGGAAAACTGACACATTTCTCTTCTTATTCGAGCTTAGTGAGGATGGGCCCTTTCAATTCTTTTTCCATGTAATTATCTGCTTCACAGACATGTATGCATTGTTTTGGTTCATTTTGAAACTACTTCTACAATTGCTTGTGTTGTATTTTTCTTTTTTAGAAATTCATCCTTAGAAAGAATGTAAGTTTGGCCTAAAAGACCAGGAGCAATAAGAGAAAAAACCAGAACCTGATAGTGAAAAAGAGACAAAAGAACTATGTTAGAAAAGAAAAGTTTCTATTATTAAGTTTTCAGTAAGTAGGACGAAGAATAAGTTGTGAAAATATATGTTTTATATAGGAGTATATTAACAAAAATTTTTAATGAAAAAAATATTGACTACCTAGTATTTTTACATACATTATCAAAAAAAAAAAAGACTGAATATAAACAAGTTTTACCCCAGGACTTTATATGGCAGAAATAATGGACCTAAAATTTATGGAGAATAAGAGTGATATAGAGTCCAATATAGTCAATTCAATGAAACTAAATAAAACATCAGCATGGATAAAAAATAACAGCTTGGTGACCCTATTCTGCCATATACGACTTAGCAAATTTTTGCTTTCCTTAGCCAGAGTCTTCAGCTTGTGTCCAGGTTGTCTTCCATTGACTCAGAAAGAGAAAACAGCTATACATTTCCTGCAGGATATTATGTCTTCACATCAGGAATATTAGAAGGGAGGGAGTGTGCTCCTGTACCATTGGAAGTTATATTGTGGAAATGGATAGTTCTGCTGAGTGTCAATTTTATATTTTTCTACATTTATATTAACATGAGAGCCAGTTTATAAATAGCATGATTTGTTTAGGCCAGAGGGGCTGGATTTCTCAACAAAAGTCTTTCAAAATCATCAGTACTTTTAAAGCTTCAGCCAAGATAAGTAAGCTTCCAATTCCACAATATCCACAGCTTAAATCAGATAAAGGGCATCTTCAGAAATCTTCAAAAATATTTAGGAACTGATTTGATCACCCTAAATTATCTTGATAAGTTTAGCCTCTAAACAGAACATAAATTGGAGGTGATTTTAATTATCCCTGATGCTGTTTCAAAGTCAGCTCAGCTCCTTACATCTCTTTTGTAGCCCTTGGTGGTTTTTTTCTGAGATTAATCTATTTCTTTTGTTCTGTATTTCGTTTTTCCCAAAGCAGTGGTATGTTTTTAAAACAGAGTAATTTTGTTCAGGCTGTATTGAATTTCAGTCGTATTAGCAATTGTGACTTTGGACAATCTGAAATTTCTTGTCATAAAAGTAGTGAAATAAAATCTACTTTGCAGTGCTAGACATAAAAAGGTCAGCATAATACCTGACACTTAGCAAGGCGTTAATTATGATTATCTTAGTAAATGAAATGAAGACCACCAGTGACCTACTTGGGAATCCATGAAGATTTACTATTTCAAGGGCCAGGGATGACCAATGATATAGCTATCTGTTAAAAAATATATATATTTCAGATCCTTAAAATGCCCATTGATGCATCATAGTATTACAATAAATTTAAATTACGGAACAATACACTTCCAGTAAAATGTGGCACTTGTTTAGACCTTAATATCATAATGATTCTATCATTTCAAAAACTTCCCTATTCAAACTTTTCTGAAATAGTTATTCTTGCCCCACTTTTTTCCCTTTAGAGCATCCTTCTATCAAGTGAGTAAAAGACAATTTACTCAGAATCATTCTAGCATGTCCCAGTTCTGTTAAATGTTGTGGTGAATAAAATGACAGCACACAAATCCCAGCACTGTTTTTGGTCAGGGTTTTTGGACCACAAGTTCAAATGAAACTTCAGCATTTTCCTTAATGTCCAAAGTAATTTGGCAAACAGAATTTGAAGAAAAGAACATTTTTGCTTCTGCTTCGCAAGGTCCAGATGCTCCATAAATATTATTTAGCGTCTCCGTGGCGCATTTTGCGTGCTCTCTGCTTTATCATCACTGCTTTGGCCATTAGCATAAAAATGCTTTTCTCCGGTCTTTTTATCCATACTTTGGCTTTGAAATTTTATCCTTATTCATAGTTCAAGAACTTTGCAAACAAATAAAATGCTGCACAGAATACTTTAGCCGGCTTCAATCTCAGTGCAACCCTAATCTGCGCTTTGTAAAATAAAACTAGAGTTAAGCAAGCATATACCGAAGACTGGAGAAGATGTTACATTATGGGACAAAAGAATGAAAACATTTAATAAGGGCATTGTACATGATTATTATGTAGTTGACTGTTACAAAATAAGAGAATTCAAGGCAGATTATAAAAGTAAACTTATTCATCCTCTTTGTGAAGGCACGTACATATATGTGTTTTCACATATATACACACATACACTCACATATCTATGTGTAAGGCTAATTATGAAGTTTATTTGACTTATGTGTATTTAGTTAAATGTATAAATACACTAGAATATATTTACACACACATATTTTTTGTTATGGTTCTTTTGCACTTTTATATTGATTATATAGAGATTTTGTAGTTTATAAATATAAAATAAATGTTTTATAATGGAAGAACAAGGCAAAGAGGTAGCCTGTCATCATTTATCTTTCTGATAATTTGCAAGAGAAGATTTCTTTACGTCTCCAAACCAGAAAAGTTCTTGATAAGCAACTGAATTCATTTTCTCGTATGGGAACCTTGGCTTTGCGTCAGACAGGCTACCTCTGTGCCTTGTTCTTCCATTATAAAACATTTATTTTATATTTATAAACTACAAAAGACTCATGTTTATTTCTCCATACTAATCCTTTCTCTGCCTTTATTTTTATCATTTTCCTAAGTTACATTTAAATATTATATAAAATATATAATCAATATAAAAGTGCAAAAAAACCAGAACAAAAAATATGTGTGTGTAAATATACTGTAGTGTATTTATACATTTAACTAAATACACATAAGTCAAATTCCAGTATCAGAATCTTTCTACAAAGTAATTCACGATAGATTTGTTAATAAAGTAAAAATGAAACGTAAATAAAGCACAGAAGCGTGTGTATCCTTTCTGGGTGGGCAGCTTCAGCATTGTTCTGATGGCGGCCTTTCATACTCACTTCTCTTAGGGCACTTAATTCCACTGCCTTGTATTTTTCTGCTTACATCTTTGTCACTTCTGATTAGCTTGTGAATTTCTCTTGGGAGAGTAAGGAAATAAAACGGATACATAGTATTACTAGAAAGAGTTTTGCCTGTGGCTGTGCTAGAATCACTTTGCCAAGATTCATCCTCATGATGCTGATCAGTTAGTACTCAACCAATGTCAGGAGGCAAGTCTGCAGTCCACGTGTCTGTCTTCAAACCTCATCCCATCTCTGCCATGCTGAAGCCTGGGAAGATGTGGACCCTGGATGCCAATCACATTATCTCTGTTGGAAATATGTGAATGAGGTTCACGAATCAAAATCTGTGGTTTACCAGTTTTTGCTGATAATGGAAATAATATATTTCCTGAACTAAGACAACCTTTTTCTGCCAACTACACAGTGAAGCAGAAAGACCAGTAATACCAATAATAAGCACATAGAATTAAAAATAAAACAGAGAGAGGGGCAGCGCCTGTGGCTCAAAGGAGTAGGGCACCGGCCCTGTATGCCAGAGGGAGGTGGCGGGTTCAAACCCAGCCCCTGCCCAAAACCAAAAGATAGATAGATAAATAAATAAATAAATAAATAAATAAAACAGAGAGAAAGAAAACCTTAAGAACGGGAGAAAAGTACCTCCCTTTGTTGTAACTTCCTTTTCCTCCTAGGTCCATATGAAGCCAAACTACACTTTCCTTTGATTACCAACAGATACACTTGTTAACTTAATGCAGCTTTTCTGTGCTTCAGTTACTTGGAAAAGCAGGCAAACAAGCCACATACTCTTGTATTAAACCTGTGTGTATATGTGTGCGTTCATTGTTTCAACCAATTTCTTTTCTGAAATCTAGAGATTTGATCTATATATGCAAATTTATTTTTAAAATTTGTACTTTGTACATTTTGTTCTTATGAATTTAAATGAAGTAGCATTATAATTTCCTACCTTTCTCAGATTAGCCACAAAATAAAATAAAATATTGTTTACTAGAAGATGAGCTTCTTGAAAGTAAGCATCTTTTGGAATCTTCTACCCTCATGACAGAAGCATGGACTCTGATAAATATATACTAGGTCAATGAATGCTCTTGACATCCAGAGACTTGCCAAATCTAACGCCTAGATTTGAAAAGCATTAGAGCTCTCTGCAAGGCATGCTGGTGACAGTGGCTGTTATAGGGAAAACAACAAGGCCTCAGGATTATGGTTATTGGTTTAGGTAAAACCTTGATGATTTTGTTCTCTAAAGAATTCGTTCATTTCCATAGCATCAAAAATATCAAAAAGTCCTTTGCTGTCCAAAGAGTCACCAATTTTCTTTTTGCATTCCTAGAATCAAAGAACAAAATGTGGCCATTAAAAGGGAATGTTTGGAAATTAATATTTAAAAATCAAATTTCCTCTGTTAAATCTGTTTATTTTGCAGAATGCCTCCTTTGAAGGTTCGTTACTTGCTGAGACAATGCAGCAAACTTAGATGTGCATAGCAGCTGCATGGTTGTGTCTGATTCACTGTCAAGAAGATATGGTCATAAAATATGAAAATGTGATTATCAGACCTTTTAAAAATTGATACAATGTTACATGGCACACGATTGACTGTGCTGAACCAACCACGGGGCCTGGGTTCCAAAAATGGTGTAAGGCACACTTAATTTCAATTTAAATTATTAGAAAATATTGGAAATCTATTGACTTAAAACTGGTAAATAACTGCTATTTATTCCACATCTATTAAGATTACCTCCTTTCACTTTAACCACATTGTTTCCTAGAATTTGAAAACAGAGTTAGATATGGGATTCCTGTTTCAACAAGGCTAAATAAGGCATGCTTAATGCTGGGTGCGGTGGCTCATGCTTATAATCCTCACACTCTGTCTGGTTGGAAGCACTCTTGCTCAAGCTCGGAAATTGAAGACCAGCCTGAGCAAGAGAGAGACCCCATCTCTACTAAAAACAGAACAACTGAGGCAAGAAGATCTCTTGAGCCTAAGAATTTGAGACTGATGTGAGCTATGATACCACAGCACTCTACCCAGGATGACGAAGTGAGATGCTGTCCTTAAAAAAAAAAGTAAAATAAAGTAAGGTATACTCCCTTATATGGCCATAAATTGTATCATTAGCACCCCATTCTAATCCCCTCTTTTGTTGTTTTTGTTTTTGTATATTGAGAGGAAAAAATACAGACGGGTTTAAAGACAGGGAAATATGATATGAAATGGAAAAAGCCACAGTTCTGAACTGTGGAATCTAAAACACATGCAAGCATCAGAATCATTCCTGAGATGAGTTTAAAGTTTTTACAGCTGAAAATGTTTCAAGTTATCTTTGTGTGATACTTTCTAACAGACTTGGATTTTTCCAAAATTTCTTGAAAGAAACCGAAATTGCAGATATATTACTAAGGAGGGAAGTAGGTTGGAAGGAGAAATGGTACTGTACTTTAAGTGAACTTCATCCTTCATTCATCTGATAAGAGACATAAACATTGAAAGCATTGAAATCAAAGGTTTTGGAATTTCATTAGTGTCATCTTTAATGTCTCAATAAGTTTTTCTACTCCATTTCAGGTGTCTTTCATCTGCTTATATAAGATTATTGACTAACTAAAATCAACTTGATACTCGCAATGTTTGGGAATAAAGTGTGATAGGATTTTATAAAACTCAAATCTTGGAAGTTCATTGACAGCTAATTGAATTGTCTGAAGGGTCACCTATCTCCATCACTCTGGGACTGGTCACCATTACTTAGTTTGTTTGATGAGGGCATGTCTTTCAGTGTATTTTATGGCTTGTGGATGTTTAATCTAGAGTATTGAAAGTTTTCTATTATAATCTTAAAAATATGTTTAACCATGTTTTATTCCAATGATTTATCGTTCTTTTTTCACATTATTTGATACACATGAATTTTATCTTTTACATTGTATACATATACACACACATATATATGTAAAAAGATGTATGTGTTAAGATACAGCTATTTAATTTTTTCACTTTGGTCATATCCAGTTGTCTAAAGTCTGTATTTTTGTTATTTTTAACTCATAGTGTTTGCTTTTGTTATGCTAGTAATATATATTTAATTGCTTTAAATTGATAGCACATGCCAATATCTATACAACCACTTCCTCATTTATCTTTTAATTTAGAGGGTTCAGAGGTATTCTCACTTGTGGATTTTCTGAATACATTTTAACATCATTTACTTCTGTTCTAAAATATATTTCAAAATTGTCTCTAACACTGTATCAACTTTATAGCTTTGGGAGAACAAATACATTTTTCTATTGAGTTCTCCAATCTGAGAAAAAAATTATGTCTTTCTTTATCTCAGTTTTTATGTATGTTTTCTTATTCATTTTATTTGCATAATAACATTTCTTCTACATTTTTCCCACACATTTTACTATTCTGTGTTTGTCGACACAATTAATTAGGTATATTTTAATTATAATAATAGTTACTATTCTCTGTCATTAGAAAAAATATTAATTTCCATACACCTTTGCAACACCATACTCTTGTTTTTACATTTGCTTATAATTTCCTACCAACTGCTCTTAAAGTTCACAAACATACAAATAATCTAGCTTTTACAATAATGTTATATTATACTTCCTATTTATTCTGTTTTGAAAGGTAAAATATACATTTAATTGTTTTGTTAAGTTACAGATAAGGCCAAGATGTTTGACTTTACCAAATGTCATGTCAGTATCAACCCCTATGATCATGGGTTGTTCTCTTTGGCAAATAGTCTGGGGTACTTATTAATATATTTTCCAAGACTGATCATCTTACCATTTCTTAAATAAAACCTGCTTTCCATGTTATTGCTAGATATTGACACTCTAGTCTTATTTCTTTCTTTCTTTTTTTTTTTTTTTTGAGACAGAGTCTCACTATGATACCGTTAGTAGAGTGCCGTGGTGTCACAGCTCAAAGCAACCTCAAACTTGAGCTTAAGTGATTCTCTTGCCTCAGCCTTCCAAGTAGCTGGAACAACAGGTGTCTACCATAACACCGAGCTATTTTTTTTTTTTTTGTAATTGTCATTTGACAGGCCCAGGCAGGGTTTGAAACCTCCAGCCCTGGTGTATGTGGCTGGCACCCTAACTGCTATGCTACAGGTACTGAGGCTAGTCTTATTTCTCAATTCTGTAGCTGATGATCCCTAATTTGAATGTAGAAAGAGGATAACATCTAAAATATTTTCTTTCTCGAATTTTTGAGAAATTGCAAGGTGTATTAATCTCTAGCACTTACAAGTTCAAGAGATATTTCTGCTTCGGCCTCCCTCATATTTGGGACTACGGGTACACACCACTACACTAAGCAATTTTTTCTTTTGAGAAATGGGGTCTCCCTATATTGCTTAGGTTAGCCTTGAACTCCTGGATTCCAGTGATCCTCCAGCCTTGGCCTTCCAAAGAGCTAGGATAAATAAAAGGGAGCTGCCAGAGCTAGCCACACATAGATCTTTTATTTGGTTGTTTACTGTTTATTGACATCTGCTATTTACCTCTACAAAATAAAGTTAAGTATTTATTTCTCCCTCTCCTTTTTGCTTTGGCAAACTTCAAAGATATTAATATGGACAGCTAGTTCTGCCAACAACATCAAAAGAAAAGAAGAAGATGCATATGTTAGGGTTAACAAAAGATAGTAGGTGACCTGAGTTATCTATCAGTCTACATGTCAACTAGACCTCTGCATATGCCAGAAATTATGCAGTAAACCTGATTATCTAAAGTACAATTCTCACTTAACAGTCTGGTACTGGGTTAGATCATCTCCATAATCACTCTTTCCTGTAATCTACAGAACCTCGCAGAGATTCGATGGTTTTCTCAAGAGCATGATAACATTTTCTTTCCTAAAAACAAAACAAATAAAACAAGAAACATCTCTGGAAAACCTAAAATGGTCATAAAATTTTAAACCTTTTTTTTAATTGGTAATGGAATTTTTGCTCTTTTTCTTACATCACTAGACAACTCTTTTTTCCTGATATGTTTTCTTTACGGCATAAAGTGTTATTTCTTTGGGACTTAAGTTTCTATGCTTGTTTCTAAACCCTTTTCTTCTGCCTAGTACATTTCTAACAAAGCCTCCTTCCATGGGAATGGAATAGACAAGGAAATTAACATGGCCATGATTGAGGCCAGTGGGATCTGAAGGATCCAATGAAGATGCAAACAGAAGAAGCGAAATAGGAAACTGGGGGTGTGAGAGAGAAACTGGAAACTTCAGAAATTTACAGAAAGATTGCTTGACAAATAGCTCTGGCTTGTACTTAAAAGGAATAGATTTGCTGAGTTCTTATTTTGTTCCATGAACTGGACGAATGACTCATTTTATGATTTTCTTATGAAGGCTTGACTAGACCAAAATTTTTGATAGCCTCAAGTTCTTTGGATACCAATGCAGCTAGGCCAAATATAACCTAAAAGAATATTCAGATAGCCACCTAACTACCTTCTCATTCTCAATTAATAAACACCTCTATGTGGCACTAATGGAATTTATGTATTTATAATAAATAGGCATTTTTGCTATATTGAAAAAAATCTTATAGTCTGGGAATAGACAATGTAATATAAGCTTACAAATAAGTGTAGCATTATAAACTGTGTCATATATTATGGAAGAAGAAAGTGGAAGTATAGGTTTCTAGTTGTTTTTAGTAACATGCAAAGAAAGACATTATTGAAGATGGAACCGTGTCATCATGTCATATTGGTTAAAAGAAAGGAGGAAAAGAGCCACAGGCATTTAATGAAAACCAAATGGGAAGATTCAGTCATGAAAAACTATCCACAGATGACCCAGCCCACCTCCAAAATCAGTGAGAATAAACACAACAATATGTTAAACTTTAGGCTATGTCTGATTCAGCTAACCCTATGCTTAGCAACTTAACATTTTGTTGCATAGTTCCCTTAAAAAGTAAATGTTTGAACAGTTAAAATGATGATGGAATTCAAAATATCATAGAAAATTCAAGTACTGCATATTCTTTATGGTTGAAAGAAAGGACTAAGGAGAAATTTTTAAAAAGCTCCATAATAACCTACATATGTTGCAGAGAAAAGGACCTAACCCCTTGCTCTCCTTTAGGTGACAGAATATCCCTGCAACACCAGTTGAAAGGGGAATCACTGAGTGTCATAAGATTGAAGTGGCAGGTGCAAAACTATGTATTATTTACACTCATCATTTCAGCAATGGCATAAGAACCATATTAAGCTTATGAACATCTTTTCTTCACCAGATGTTTGGCAAGAGACCATAGGGATGTATCTTGCTAATTAATTTAAAAAAAAAAAGATTAAGCTACTTTACCCATTAGTCTGCTTGGCTGATTTTCAATCGAGGAAAAAGTGCTGACTGTTTGGTCAACCCATATATGAGTGCTTCCCAAACTTGTCCATTTCACAGCTGGCACATAAATGCTACAAAACGGAAATAATTTTGTGGTTGGGGGTCACCACAACATGAGGAACTGTATTAAAGGGTCGCAGCATTAGGAAGGTTGAGAACCACTGTGCTACAGGAATAGAAGAGAGAAAGGAAAGGGAAAATATAAGCAGAGAAATGACAATATAGGAAGAAAATGGCATACCTTTGGAGAACCAAAGGCATTATTATTATTACTATTATTATCATTATTATTGAGTAACAGAGATAAAATGTTGCACAGAGGGAGGAAAGGATGGGAAAATATTCTGGAAATCAATTCCACTATCAGGACTTAGGTTCAATTATCAGGTTTAGAAGTAACCCAAAGTGATAATTGTGTTTAGATATACTAAACGATACATATACTATGTCAATGAAACAAAAAAGGACATATTGCAAAAGATGCATACAACTTTAAAAACAAAAATGCTGAAAAAATAGAAAATTTTAATCAAAATGTAAGTGGTATTGCATATGACAATCTTCTCTTTCTCTCTCCCTGTATCTCTCAATATCAGAAGCATATTGATAAAATATTCATGCAAGGTAAAGAATATGTCTTTATTTTTCTTACTTTTGGACAGCACTAAATGTGTGGCAGGGACATGCCAGGAAACATAGCCTGACTAGATGTCTTAGTGAAGTTTCTAAATGTTTAAACATTTAATATTTGATGCCTCCTTGGTATGAGAGTCTGATTCATTTTGGCAGTTGACAGTTTGTTGGCAGTTTACACTTAGGGAGTGCACCTGACTCCATCAGTCTGTTTGCACAAGCTACCTACCTGTCACACTGCGAGCAACCTTTCTTCCACTTTCACAAAGGGTGCCTTTTATGTATTATTTTCCGCACAAAGATTTAAAGTGACTGCATGTTAAAGGCCACATAATCATTCTTTCTGATGACATTATGTCTCTATTCTAGATATCAAAATACCCTTAAGTGTAATATTTTTAGAAATAGCCAGACCTGTCCAGGAACGTTGTTATAAGCTAAGCTAAAACCTAGTACTAAATGGATAGTGAAAGTCAGACACTTGGTTGAAATTCCTGACTTTTTTGTTTTATTCTTGATTTAAGAATCTACTCTTCCACACACAAAAAAAAATAATGAAGAAAAAAGATGCCAAGATAGACAGAAAAACAGTTATTCATAATCCTAGAGTTAGATGCATTATTAGCCCTCCCAAGCATTCTGGGAAAGGACATTTGTGTGATTCCCAGGGACTGTTATGTGATAGAGACAGTGACTCACACAGAGAATCCTGATAGCCTCATAATAACAATGCCAGCAGAATTGCAGAAAGCATTAGTGACTCCAAATGCAGGCTAGATTATTAAGGCTGGTACAACAGCATGCAAGAAAAGGCTCAGAGAAGAAAGACTCAAAAAGTCAGAAAGTCCTTGGGTCACTGTGGAAAAGAAATTTTATTTCTCTGCAGCACAGCCTGCGAATGCCATAGAATAGCTTCATGCCGTAGACAGCAGCTGGATTAGTTGGGGAATGGAAAGTAAATTCAGGCATCAAAAAGAATAATACAGCTTTCACTTCACAAGTGGAGAGATGTAAGGAGAGTAAAAAAGGGAGGTTTCACCTCAAAATTAGCCTCCTACAGAGTTGGTCTTATGTGAACATAATTTCTCAGTCTTCACAAAACTAATAAGAAGTCTAGTCTAAGCCTTCCAAAGTGCCTGACTGAGCATGTAATTGGAGGAGTGAGAATGAAAATATGACTTCCCTATCACGAACATATAGATACCTAAGGTTTTTTTTTTTTAATGGAACTGTTTCAGTAAACTTTAAGGTTATTATTTGAAAACTCATAAGGGGAGCATCCTGATATTTTTAATACACTTGACAAATTCAAGAAAAGTGAAAATTAAAATAAAAAGATGTTTGTTGACTCAAAATAGATCTTTAACAAGCCTCAATTTTAAAAAAGAACTTTCAGGGCTGTTAATCAAAAGATATTATCAGTATTACAGAAGCACTCCAGCAGGCAGCAGACCAGGTAACATTTATTTGGTAATACCATGTGTCAACCATATGCCAAGTGTGAGAAGAATTACTTCCATCAGAAAAATTTTTCTTAAATACTGAAACACATTCAGTATTAATCATCTCACGAATTATTAAGACAGAAATATTTTAGTCTGGGAAGAGAACTGAAAGACAGAGATTGCAGTGCTTTGAGAACTGAATTATTAGTCCATAGTTAAGTATTAAAAATAAGACCGACAATAATTCTACCAATAAATAATTCATTACTGCCAAGAGAAATATTAAAATTAAAATTGAGGATTACCAAAAGAACAATGATAAAGAGTACGTATCGAGAAGGGTTTTGTTGTAAAGATTAAACTCCGTGCTAAGAGAAGAGCTAATTTAGTTTGTTTCAACAGATAAAAAAGAGAGTAGAAACAAAAAGCCACTCTTGTTTGAAAAATAAACGTCTGAGAACTACTTCAAGTAGGCATTAGAAACTATATGAATTACCAGCTAAATTTTATTAAAATTACAAAAGGAGATAAAAGGAAACTATTAAGAATTCAAGCATAAATCACAACATGTCAATTATTTAAATGTGAAGGATGGCAATGAGATTGAAGTCTTTCCAGACCTCTATTATTAAAACAACACATTGTATGTATTCATTTGAAATACGTGTATCAGAGGGGAGGTTTATACCATGTGCCTTGAGCATACTGATAGATTGTTTTTTAGTATCAAAGCCATTCAGAAGTATGGCTCTTATTTTGATCTTTCAGATATCCGTTTTCCTTTTTTAAAAAAGTTAAATCAAAAAGGGGTAGATCACATATACATTAATGCATTTAGTAGGTACAATGTGCTGATTTCATATACAATTAGGAATGTTTACATGGTACTGGTTAATATTTTCTAAGGACTCCTTAATAGTGCCTATGAGAAAATAAAAAATGCTATTTCCACAGAGTAAATTTACAAACCATATTGGTATTACAATTATTCATATCATGATATCATGTATGATGAGTAAAAAGTAGAAGAAAGAGTTTAGGTATGGAGAAAAGAGAAAGACAAAAGAACTCAGGGAGAAATTTAACTGAGAGGGAATTTTAAACTCTGAACTCAGAGACATTTGCAGAAAATTTCAATAAACAGTTACCATTCCAACGTGAAGGGCTATACAGTTGCTGGGCAAATACTTTATTGTTGGAGTACCACAAAATATCATATAATAAATGTTTGGAGGGAATCAGATCTAAGAAATTTATCTCTAAATGACCTGTGATTTCACATTCCAATTCAAAACACAGAAGCAATTATCCCCAAGATCTTTATAAATGATTATTTAATTTGTTTATTTTTTAGTTAAACTAAGTACCTATTCAGCAAAGTATGACAATGTTGGAAAATTTTAATTAACTGACATTTTAGCAAGTTAAGCCTTATTTTGATTGACAATGTATCTTGATGTAACTTTCCATACTTGATTTCATTTTAATATGCAAAAGTTTAAATATTCTTACATGACATCCTTGAAATATTTGAAAATATATTTGTCTTTTTCAAATTGAATATAGTTTCTGTGTGTGTCTTAATTATAAAGTCAGCTTAAATAACACTGAATTACTGAATGAAAAAAATCACATTTTGAATTACATGCATCACTTGTATTAATTGAAGATTAAACTATAAAACATTTCAAAGTAGTATTATCTTCTTCCTTTTCACTATCATCAGCTAGTTTTATTATACCAATCTTTATTCTAAGGACATGTCAAATCCATAGTTGCTCTGTCTGTGTTTTTCTCTTTTCTATATATGTGTAGACAAATGTGTGTGTATGTAAACACAGGTCTATATGAAATCAAGGAAGATTATAAAAAAAAAAATAAGATGACCACATTGAGAGAAAAGGGCCTGATGGTGACCATGGAAATATTGCTCACAGATTTTCTGCTAGACAGAGAATAGCTGGTAGTTTCTACTTCTCTTTTACTAATTCATTATGGCAGTTATGCTAACGCACACTTACACTCAGGTCTTCCAGCCAGTTACTGAGTATGGCACGGGGACAGATTAAGGGCAATTAATGCACATTTTGAGGACTTCTTATCAACCTAGGTAAAATATTCTTATAACTGTGGTATAGTCTGAAACTCTTCCTACACAACACCTCATCCTCCACTTCCTTCTTCACAGGAGAATTCTGAAGGTTTGCTGAACATGTATCTATGCATGTGTTGAAAATACCAAAATTAGATGGAAAAAATCACTAGAAAGGAGGTGAAATGACACTCAGTGTTAATACAGAAGCTGTAATTGTCTACGTTACCTGCAAAGGCAGGCAAAATACATCTTATTACAAAGAGTAGAGTGTTCGGAAGGGGACTATGTCTGTAGTGGGAACAAATTGGCTCTTGGATAAAAATTACTTTGAACTTGCCTTAAAAAGTTTAAAGCAAACGTTCAAAACAAAAACATTTTGTGAGTCATTTAGCTGTATCTCAGAACAAAGCCCCCAAATAGTTAAAGAAATAAAGATAACCTCACATAAATAGTGTAAAATTCATAATGTTTAGCAAATAGTAAAAAAAATAAGAAATATACAACAAAGGAAGATGCGTGACTTACAATGAGAAGAAATATCAGTCAGGAAAAAAATAACCAGAAATGTGATAGATGATATACTTTAAACATAGAGATATTAAAAGTAGATATTATAAGGATAATGGAATATTGCTTAGGAAGGTGGAAGGCAGAATGAACAGTAAAAAGAAATATAAAAAAATGTAAAAATACACCCAAAATAGACTTCTATAAGTAAAAAATGACATTTTGAAATATGAAAAAAAAAAGCAATGTATTGGAATACCAACAGATCTGGCAATGTGAGAAAAACAATTATTAAAATCAAAGCCATACAATTAGAATCCAAATAACTTAAAATATGAAATTAAAAAGCTTAAAAATAAATGAAAAGAGACAGTGTCAGTGGCAGGCAGTATGTCAAGGGTCTAATATCTGAGCATTGGATTCTTCAAGGGAGGGAGCAACAAAGCATATTTTAAGAAATAATTATCAAACTTTAAAAATTTGTTGTAATTTTATCTAACACTCATATTCAGAAGCTCTATAAACCTCCAACATAAGAAACAAAGAAAAACATAACAAAGCACATTAAAGTAATGCTATTTATCACCAATAAGAATAAAATCTTAAAAAAATCATAGAAAGATGATACATTATATAGAGAAGTAATAGTACCAGTTATAGCTGATTTCTTATCAAAAACAGTACAAACCAGGCAAGGAACAACAATTAAACCTAGGATCAGTAAACAGTGAAAATTAATTTTAAAAAGAATAGAAAAAGGAATACTTTTCCTGACTTAAAAGACTTGGGTAAATTCATTATCAACAACCTTACATGAAAGTAAAGTTAAAGAATGACCTTCAAGCTAAAAGGAAATGATCACAGATGGAAACACAAATCCAAAGGAAAAAACGAAGAGCACAGAAAACTGTAAAAGTATGGGTACATTTTTCACATTATTAACATTCTTTATGGCTCATTGATTTTTCAAAAGTAGTAACAGTCCTGGCAGCGCCTGTGGCTCAAAGAGTAGGGTGCTGGCCCTATATACCAGAGGTGGTGGGTTCAAACTGAGCCCTGGCCAAACAACTGCCAAAAAAAAAAAAGTAGTAAGTACATCACCATGTTTATACGCTCTGACAATTAAGTTCACAAACTCATCCTGAAAAAAGTGCTACATACATTTCTCATTGCTAAATGTTACTACAGTCATCTTCGAAATACCCCCCTTGAGAAGCTATGCAGCTGTGAACTGACATTAGCATCTAATCCACCACCCTTCAAAGCAATTTTGGAACTTATTTTCTGGAATGACCATCAGAATTGTTGTTGCATTACCCTTGGTATTCAAAATTTCATCAAAATGTATTCTTTTCCATATTTCTTTTATCTTTAAGGTAAAGGAAAAGGTCATTAGGAGCCAGATCCAGTGAGTAGGGAGATTGCTCCAATATAGTTATTGGGTTACTGACTAAAAACTCTCCCATAGAAAGTGCCACGTGAGCTGGTCCATTGTTATAATATAAAAGCCAAACCTTTCTCATGCCAAGATTTTCAGTTAATATTTTCCTGTTTTTCTATTGATGTTTACTTGGTCTGCTATGTTTTTCACAGTCAGCCAGTAATTTTGATGCACAATTCAATAAGTTTTAGTAATAGTTTCATCAGTTCTGGTAACCTTGACCTCTTTTCATCAGTGCCACTTTCTCTCTCCTCAGAAAAACATTTAGTTCATTTGTACATTACTTTTTTCTTCATGGCATTATCCAATAAACACACACTAACATGTTCCTAATTTCATTCTTGCTCTTGCCAAGTTTAATAAGAAATGTAATATTTACTCCTTGCTCCAAGTCAAGCTCTGATATTCTCATGACAGCACACAAATTACACAACATTACTGAATGTCACTCAGCAAGACACCACCACACATCAACATGAATGAACACAGCTATGAGACACTGATATACCTAGGTTATGAAACCTTACTAAGTTGTTTGTACTGTGCGGTCAACATAAGGACACTGTGGCAAGTTCACTAACATAATTGTCAGACCTCACATAACACATGTAAAGCAAAATCCATAACTAATGTAGAAAGGCCAGGAGACATAAAAAAAAAAAAATAGTCCACTATTTAAAGGTTCCTATACTAAGTTTTTTTGCTGTGATATTACTTTGAAGTTGACAAGTACAATATACACTTATAAACCTGAGACTAAAAAACAGACAAAAGAGTTATATGGTTCCAATGGCATGAAATTACAGAAAATGCAGTTAATTCAACAGTAATAGAAATCATATCAGTGGATTCCAAGAGACTGGGGTGTAGGAAACAATAGATTAGAAGGGGGTTTGGGAAACTTTTTGTAGTGATAGAAATGTCTTTTATCTTGATTGTTAATGTTTTGTGTATCTATATGTCAAAATTCATGAAATCGTACACTAAAATATGTGTGATGTTGTATCCCAATTTTATAAAAAAGCTCTAAAAATATTGTTATAAAAATTAATTAGAAGAAATTCTAAGAAAGCTACAACTGGTGCATATAACTTAACGTAAAAGAAAAACAAAAAGACTAAGAGAAGATCTTCTAAAACACCAAAGAAACAAAGACATTATCTTCAAAGGAACAACATTAAATAGAAGCAACGAAAGTGAAAGCACAAAACTGACATTGCAGGAAGTCATTTTAAATGAATACAACTGCCAATCTAAAATTCTATAAACCATAAAAATATTCTTCAAATATAAAAGCAAGAGGAGAGTATTCTGGGAAGATGGTGGAATGGGAAACACCAGGAATCCATTTCCATACCTAGGCAAAAATTATAGTATCTGTCTGACCTAACGATTTTGGAATTCTGAAGTCTATAAAAACCTTGCAAATTACAGAGTAAATCTTAAAAGATCAAACTTCAATTACTTTTGGTCAACTTTAGCTTACAGAAGCTACTTGTGGCCCAGGCCCAGAGCAGACAGCCATCTACACATTCCTGGAACAGCTGGCAGGTGGCTTGTGGGAGCCAGGTTGAGCAATAAGGACCCTGTTCTCCAAAAATTTGAGGTCTATATTCTGATTGGTGATTCCTGCTTCTCCACTTGGAGGTAAAAACACATAGGCTGGAAGACATTGTCACACCCCTCCCTTAACAGTGGCAGGCCCCTCTACTTTCAGTTGAAGCAACTTCCAAGAATTTTCAAGGGGCAGTATCCCCTACTCCTTTATTATTTTCTTTTTTTAACTAAGGGAGCCAACTATTTAAAAGTCAAGGTCATTTAAAACAACCACATATATGAAGGAAATTAGAAAGTGATAGTGAATGCCCAAGGAAAGGCAAAAACAAAAAGACCTGGGAAGAACCTTTGTTTATACCTCAGGCTGATCCCAAGCACAGATTAAATCACTCTCACACACACACATCAGCAAATTCTGGGGAAAAATCAGAATCTGATTTCCTCCACACACAATACTACATTATTAGATTCAAAGTCCAATTTCAACAGCCACAAAACAATCACAAGGCATACAGAGAAATAGGAAAGTATGACTCATTTAAAAGAAAGTTAATAAACCAACAGAAACTGTCCCCAAGAAAGACCAGATGGTGACTTGCTAGACAAAGATTTTCAAAGACCAGATGGTGACTTGCTAGACAAAGATTTTCAAACCATTGTCTTATAGGTGCTTGAAGAACTCGAGGAAGATGGAGAAAGTCAATAGAACAATATATGAACAAAATGTAATAGTAATAAAGAGATAGGAAATTTAAAAAGAAGCCAAAAATTTTTGAAGCTAAAATGCATAATAACTGAAATTGAATATTTACTTGAGGAATTGAAACACAAATATAGGCAAGCAATTAAACTTATGCAGTTTGAAGAACAGAAATAAAACCTAAGATGCCTGTCAGATACAATCAAGGTAACCAACATAAATACTTTGGGATTCCCAAAAGGATAAGATAAAGAAAGAGAGACTATTTGAAGGAATAATGGCTAAAAACTTCCCAAATCTGATGAAAGGCATGAATATATACATCCAAGACTCTCAATGAACTCCAAGATGATCAGTTCAAAGAGACTGACACTACGTCATTAGAATCGAACTCTAAAAGACAAAGAATCTTCAAAGCAGCAAGAAAATAGTAACTCGTAAAATGCAAGGGACTGTCAACAAGATTAGCTATTTAGTGCTAAAAATTATTTCTTTATATTAAGTCACAATTGGTCAAGAATTCATGTTGTAATCTAGGGTAAACCTTAAGATAAGAAAAAAATGTATACTTAATTGTAAAAATTGTATACTTAAAATTGTACTAGAAAAATATGCTAATAGAGTACCAGATGGAAAATTAAAACTTGACTAATATAAAGAGAAGAAAAAATTAGAAAACAAGGAAATATAAAACATGCAGGACAAAGTAAAAAGTAATAGAAATACAGAAAATTTAAGTTAAGATATATTACTGATTACCCCAATATAAGCAATAGTCAGACTCACTTTAATACTAAAACTTCGTCCACATGTTGTTTTAGGAGAATATGTATTTTAAATAGTCTTAAAATGATTTTATATTTACTACTTTATAATTTCAAACGGTCTATACAAAAAAATATTCAGTCAGGTCTAACAATGGGCAACCCTCTTGGGTTCACAACATACAGATCTAAAAACACAATTCAGCTGAGTTTCTTTTTTAAATATACCTAAATGAAAAAATATGAGGAAAGAAATTTAGGTACATGTTTTGAATCATATAAATAAATTAAATGTAATATATTTTGTTCTTTGTTCTTTTTTTTCTTTTTGATAAAGTTTCTTATTCTGTCACTGCTGCAGGGGGTCAGTGAGATTACAGCTCACCTCAACCTCAAAGTCATGGGCTCAGACCACCCTTCCTCCTGCATCCCAAATGGATGGGACAACAGGCCTATGCATCCATGTCTGGGTAGTTTTTTTCTGTTTTTAGTAGAGATGGAGTCTCTTGCTCAGGGGAGCTCAAGTGAGTCTCCCACCTCAGCCTCCCAGAGCACTAGGGTTACATGAGGGAACAACCCCTCCAGGCCTGTTTCTTTCTTTAAATTATATTTGCATTTGAATTACATTACTTGGGGGGGGAGAGTTCATGTATATGGTTGGAATATATTGTTGTGTTCCTATTTCTGAACACTTTAGGTAGAATATTTTTTGTAGATTAACATGAATGAACCAGTTTGCACCAAAACTTAGTGCAATGTGGGTATTCTCCAGGGTTAAAATGTCAACATAGAAAAGCAACTTTGGGGAAAAAGGTAAAACACACTTTTAGTGTTTCTAGACAGACATAAATATCATAGGTGAAATCTGGAGAGACCAATGAGTAAATTCAAAAAAGAGGAGAAAACAGATCATTTTTATCATTTGATCAGATGTGTACATTCTTTCTTAAATTTCTGATTGTGCCCAAACATGATATTTTTTAGGTAAAGGATCAATATAATCATTCATTGTGATAATTGCATTAAAGGATGTGATGATAGCGTGCTGAAGTGATTTAAGGTACAAATCAGATGGGGTTTTATTTTCAAGAAACAAGTGGGTCGTTAGATAATGTTTGTATACATTTATAATATGACATAATTCATATCTCTGCATATATATTCATATGCCTTATATACATATAAATGTATATATATGAATACATATTGACCTATAAACACACATATGTATGTACCTACATTTGAATATTCACATATAATTAAATATATATCTTAAAAGTATATGAATATATTAACATTAATATAACATATACACATACATAAATATATACACACATAATTTTTAACAGGGTTCTATTATAACACAAAAATATCGTCTAAGAGTCAAGAGAAACTTGTATTACCATTTATGATACATGGTCTATTACTCTGGTGATTGATTAGGTGTACAAGCACGGAAATAAACCTCTTTAAAGGAATTTATTTTTTATCAAAGTTAAAATGAGCTTTAATCAACTCTGCTTTTCATCTATCCTCCTATACGTACCTTATCAAATCCTACAATCTTGGTTCCAGCATGACGTGTTTTATTTTCCAATAAAACAATTTATTTTCCAGGTTTACTTACTTTTAAAAAGCCACAGATAATAAAATCTATAAAATAACATCATAAACCTTGAACATTCACAGATTAAGTGTGCTACCAGAAATCCAAAAATAAAGTTATTAGCCATTGAAATTTGGCTTTGATGAGCATAAAAATTGCAATCACTTTAAAATTTCTAGACAGCTAGCATAAGGAAAAGCACTTCTCACTGTTTCCAAGAATTAAATGTTTTTTATTTATTTTTTGGTTTATAAAAATATAAATTATTTTGTACCTGCATTTCTTTTGATATTTTTTTTATCCAAATACCTTGTTATTTCAATCTGTTTAACTCCAAAATAATTATACCTTATTTTGAATATTGTGAATATCTGCATGTTGTATAGTAAAAATTGTACTAAATATTTCAATGTTTTGAAACTAACTGAATGCGTGAAAATTATAGATTTTAAGTTATGACTTAGACTATAACATTCAGATAAAATCATAAAATAACTTGCTAAGTCAAAATACTTCTTAACTTTGTCAAAAGAGTAAAAGTAAAAGTAATTTTAACATAATGTAGGAATGAGTAAATTGGAAGTTCATGGCTTAAACACAGGCATCAATGATTGTATTTTTTTGAGACAGAGTCTCACTATGTCACCCTCAGTACAGTGCTGTGGCGTCACTGCTCACAAAAACCTCCAACTCCTGGGCTTAGGTGAGTCTCTTGCCTCAGTGTCCTGAGTAGCTGGGACTACAGGTGCCCTACACGACGTCCGGCTATTTTTTTTCTTGCAGTTTGTCTGGGGCCGGGTTTGAACCCACCACCCTTGGTATATGAGGCCGGTGCCCTACTCACTGAGCTATAGGAGCTGACCCAATTATGTATTTTTTTCATATCAAAAGTCATTTGGAAGTTAACATGAAGAGATTTTTACTTGATTTATCAAACCGGAGATAATAAGAAATCAGCTTACATCTGAGCCATCAGCACTGATATAATTTTACTGTCATTCCCATTTCTGTCATATAATAAATCATATTAGTGCAACTATAGGTAAACATGACTTCATATTCAGGAACTTACTATGAGACAAGTGTGATAGAGAGATAGAGAAAGACTATTAAAAGGAGGATAAGTAAAGGAGGAGGGGACATAATAAAAAGACTGTTCTTAGTAATCATTAAGGAAGAGGAAAGGAACTCACCACTCCTTCCTTCTTCCCTCTCTCCGTTCTTCCCCCACCCATTTTTCTTTTCTTTTCTTTTTAACCTTAGTTCTTTGTCGTGTTTTGAAATTTTCATCCTGAAGCCACAGCATAATGTGGGACATATATTCTCCATTCCATTGAAATGATTTATTCTTGTGCTTACAAGTAAAATTCTTTTCACTTTTTGTCTATTGTTAATACAAAGTAAGATACTGTGTTTATAGTTACTGATCCTAGGATAGCAATTATTATTTAGCAAACTTACAGAAAAAATTAATAATTCCTTTGCTAAATATAATTAGCAATATTAATGATCTTTAATTTCTCCCTCAAAAACAATATGCCAGTATGTTCCCTTCCCAACTTGGAAATAGCATCTGTTCCAAAGTTATTTATGTAAAAGTAGAAGCCATATATTACAGTAGGGCCTCAAGAATTCTGGGAATCTCATAAAGGCAAGAGTTTGGTGGAGCAGAGCGGAAGAACATAAGGAAGAACAGAGGGTGATGGGAAAAACTTCTTGCCGGAATAATGAAAAAAAAATAAAAAACAGCTTCCGATTATGATTTGGAGATACAAATCTGTCTTCACTGGCACAGAATCAGAGATGAATGAACAACCAGCACTTTTTGATTGCCATAAGTCTCAAAATATGCCTTAAAAAAAACAGACGTTTGGCAGAGAGAGACCTCAAACAGCCAATTAATGCAATTTTCCTTCTTCACATCAGTTGAGAGATACCACTGTAGCCTCTATGTATATGAAGTACCCTCCTCATGTGATCATGTTTCAATTCCCAAGGTAACCACCCTCCTCTCTATTTTGATTCTAAAATCCAGTGGCTTCCAATATTTGTTGACAGAGTGAGAACACTGGGTGTGAGTGTACATGTGTGCACACGTTTCTGTATCCAGGTTGTTGGCCTGGAAAATTGAATGAAAAGTCTGTAAGGTATGATATTATCAGAGTGTAAGAAGGTGTCAAAGAAAGATGAGGACCTTCCAGAAGAACATTTGAAGGAGTTTTTACAGCAAAATCTGAACTATTTGAGGAGGAAAAACATTGTAAAGCTTTGTAACTTTTTTATTAGAATGTAATTCTACGAGTTCATAGTGCACTGGATAAATAATTATAAAAAAGTAGGAAAGACTTAAAGGTTTTGTCTTACAAGACCCTTTAATAGATGTTTAAAAAAAACAAAGATTGACAGAATTAGAAAATCGCTATTTGAAGGCCATAGAGGTAGTAATAAGATTTAGGCAAAATTAATCAATAGATGTTAAAATTAATAACATTATTATTAATGTTATTATTATATTATTATAATATTATTATTAACCTTGTGTAATAAGATATTTATTAATGACACAAGAAAGAACAATTCAATTTCAACTATAAATTGAAAAACCGCATGTGCCACCTCGACAAAGGCATCAATACTAAGATAATAGGACAATAATGGGACAATTTGACATCATGACAAAGAAGTACTGAGAGCAACACGATATGATTTGTATTGCTTTACATGAAATACTTACATGAAGTACTGAAAGCAATACAATATAATAATTTATAGTCTAACAAGAGGAAATTTTTGCAATTCCAAATTGAGATACATTCTACAAAATAACTACCATTTACTTTAAAAAATGGCAAAGTCATAAGAGACATAAGCAAGAAAGGAATTGTTCTAAATGAAAAATGGATAAAAATGCATAGCAAGTAAATATAGAATCTGGGAATCTGGGCCAAGTACATTTTAAAAACTTTGCTTCTACATACATTATTATATTCAGATATAAATAATAACTTCTGTAGGGAAGACAATAGAATCATATAAAGTTTAATGACCTGTTTTGATTACATAGTTATAAGATATGATAATTAAGATTGTGAACTCATCCTAGAAAAAGAAATGCTACACAGTGCAGTTGATGTCACTACAGTTACTCTGGGAGTATTCCTCTTGGGAAGCTATGCTCTTGTGGATAGACATGAGGATACTTAAGGGAAGAGTCATATCTTGTGCTTGCATTGCTAGAAATAATGATTTGGTAAGCTTAAAACCAATACCGAATTGTTTATTGTAAGTAGGTTAGAAACTGAATTAAGAAAGTGATTGCAGATTATGGGCAAAAGGGAACAGAGACAGGAGAGAAATGGACAGAAAAGCATGTACACATCCAGACTACAAGATCAATCCTGAGAAATCCAAAATCTGTTGCAAAGTGCAACAGACTGGTAGCCTGGTTTTCCAGCAGACTGTCTTCCCAGAGCATCACCCCTCCTCCAGGGAGAGAGACTCGGCTCAGAGGTCACTGAGTGCTGAGAAGGAAGGTTCACGTAGGCGGGGTTGCCCTCTCAGGGAGAGTGAGTGCTTTGGGGGAATTACGGAATGCAGAACACACTGGAGACAGGACAAGTGTCTAAACTTTGTTAAGACAGAAAAAGTTTCTCAAGAAAAGATAAGAAGAAAACTATCTCCTTTCTTTTGTCATCTTTGTATGGGCACAAGCGCCAGCTCATCTAACACAAGGCTTCCCGAGGGTTATTTGCCACTCCTGAGACATGTGTGTGTGGTCTAATTGGGGTTTGCTTTGACTTCCGGCTCCTGGACTGTGTTCCCTGTTCCATGCTTTGTTTGTGTTAAGATCATAAATAACTTAAGAGTAACAATAGTAAGAAGTAAGTCAGTCTAATTAATGTAGTTAGTTAAAGAAATGGCTTGGATGAAAAATGCAAGCCCAGCAAGAACCAAGACGTAAGAGTTTAGACTGAAGATTAAAACAGTGATGTGCATAATAAAAACAGTGCTAGCCCAGAGTGAGAGGCTGCTGCCACTGGTCCTCAAGCTTGGAGGTGGTCGATCACCCTGACCCAGCTCTCTACGAATACTTTTTCTTTGTGTCCTGACTTTTCCTTTTTCCCTCATCCTCTCCTCTCTGCCAGTCACTGGGAGAGAACTCATGGTATAGATTGGGGCTGGTCCCCAACAGCTCTGATAACTGCCTAGTCCACTCTTTAAAGCAATTTTGGAACTTTTTTTCTGGTTTCTGTGCACCTGTCTAGTCTTTCAAGTTACAGTCTTTATGTAAAAGGCAAGTTGGCTTGTCTAGGCAGAATTAATCACCAAAAATGTTGGATTTCAAGACCAGCTGCCTGTCTCTTGAAACGTCAGGAGTTCAGGCAAATACCTGGGTCCTCAGTTCTTGGAGCAGTTGGTAGAAAAATGACCAGACACCCCAAAGAAAGGTAAGCATGAAACAAAGTTTATTGAGGAAGAGAAAGTAGGTTTACAGAGTAAGAGCAAGATATAAACTCACGGAATAAATACATTCACCAGAGACAGTAAACAGGTCTCCACTGCCAAGGGAAGTAGATAAAGAGACAAAGAGGCCAGAACTCTTTTTGAAATGGCCAAAAGAACTGTTGTCACATGAAGACTGACAATTAAATTTGCAAACTTGCCACCATACACTTACATTGGAAGCACTGTACAAACAACTCGGTAAGGTTTCATAAACTTGGTGCATCAGTGTCTCACAGCTGTGCTCATGTCAACATGTGGCAGTGTCTTGCTGAGTGGTGTTCAAAGATGTTGCATGTTTTTGTGTACCACATGACAGCTCTGGAGGTCAGTTCAGGAAAAGAATTCCAAAACTGCTTTGAAGGGTGGCTACGCGCTGAGGCCAGTGCATAACTTCCCAAGGGGAGTACATCGCAGGTGACCGTAGTGTTATTCAGCAATGAGGCCTGCGGAACTTTTTCTAGTATGAGTTCATGATCGTAACTGTCAGACCCATGTCTGTTGTGGTTTGGTGTTTTTCCTAGTAAATACTTGTATATTATTTGAAATGTTTAGGGATAAACAACTGCAGCTTCCCCTTAGCTAATTTCAAATAGTTATAATAATTTCATATACATACACATGTTCATACCTATAGATGAAGAAAGAAAAAAATGATAAGGCAAATGTGGATGTGTATGAAGAGTATATTAAAATCCTCTGTACTATTTTTGGAAGCATTCTATAAATCTGAAATTATTTCCAAATAAAAAGCTTACTAAATCTTGGTATAATCCCTGACTCGTAAGCCTAAATTGTCAGCATGTCTTTTCTACTCCTCTCTAAATAGATCCAGAATTTAACCACTTGCCTCCACCCCCACCTCTATACCTTTGGTTGAGGTGTCAATACTATCCTTGTGTCATTTCAGTAGCCTCCTCAACAGTCTTTACACTTGCCACTCTGTGGCCTACTATCAACGGAACCATTAGAGTTTTTCAGTGAAATGTATAACAAATCATGTTACCCACCTGCTCAAACCAGTCAGCGGCAAACCCAATTAGGGTAAAAATCAAACTCCTTACTGCTATCCTGGAGTTACTCAAATGGATGTGACACTTTTCAGAATGAAAATAGTATTATTAATGATCAAACCAAGACAACAGGCATAAAGCTGGGGGTGTGATCATCTTAATTACAAAATCTGATGTGGCTCCTCTTGCTTCTCCAGTCTGTGATCTCCCTCCCCTAATTACGCTGTTGCAGTTGCACCAGCTTTCCCCTCCTCTTTAAGCAACCCAGGTTCTTTGCTGGGATCACTTCCATTTGGCTGAAATGCCCTTCCCACATATTTCCTTCCCATGTTCTCTTATTTCCTTCAAGTGTATACTTTAAAGTCACTTTCTCAATGTTGCCTTCTTTGGCACCCTATATATAATTTCGGTATTTTATCTCCAACACTTCATATCTCCAATTTCTGGTCTTGTTATCATTTACCAAAATAGAATAGAACAACCTGGAAAAACATAGGGAGCTGGTCAGGGTCAGATTGCTTTTTTGCAAACTGTGTGGTAAGATTGCCTTCAGTGATTTGGATTGGCAAGTTATGGGAAGGACATCTCTGAGGACCCTGGGATCAGGAAGAGCATGGAAGCCATGCCTTCCACTGAAATGTTGTGGACAACATAAAAGTAGAATATATACAAATTTAATGATTTATTATCTGTATTATATATTAGAACATAAGATAAAGGCAGTTAATTTTGTTGGTTGGATGTTCGTATTTCCATAGTTTCCATAATAATGCCTACTACCTGTTCATCAATAAACATTCTTTGAGGAAAAAAAAAGTCAGTTGTATCATTTCAATTTAGAAAAGATTAAGTGTAATGAATGCTTTAGAAAAATAAATGAATTATATGAAGAGTTGGCCTACTTATTCATTGTAATGCATAACTTTATTCATGGCAATAAAGTAGAGAATTTGTTACATAAAATAATTATTTATACTAGAGTCTTAATAATAAACCATAAATGGTAACTCCTAAGCAACATTCACTGATTCATCAACCTCAATTTGCCTTGAATGTATGTTACTTTATAGTTTTGCTTGAATTTAATTGAGTCATAGGTCAAATATTATTTCACATTTTTTCAAATTTTTTTTCTCTTTAGTATAATGTATGTTTAGCTCCTTATTTTGGAGCATAGTGATTCATTTCTTTTCTAAGATAATATAAGAAGCTTTTTTTTTTTTTACATATACATGTGTTTATTAGGTTTCCACTAATAAGAAGCATATTAATTGTGATTTATCTGAAATATAGCATTTTAAATTATTCTACTATTAAGAATAAACAGCAGCATGTTATAAGATTCATTAAGTAGAAAATTGTTTAAGGGAATCAAATGAAAGCCTACTACTCTAATTGTAGATTTGAAACTAACAACTTCGCTGTGTTTGAATTCTGTAATTATAACAACATTTTGGATGATTATATCTTTGTAAAAGATCTTACAGCTTTAGATCCTCCTTCCCATGACTATTATAAAAAAAATGAAATAATGACTTTTAAGCACTTAGTATTTTGCTATTGGGTATTAACTTCACAGTAAGTTGTCAACTATTAAGTTAATCTATTACTATTTTTATTTTTATTGATCATCATCTTTATTCAATAATTCCTATGCAAATATTTATTTGCATATTTGCAATGATGAAGTATATTCCATTTTATAACATGTGTTTTACTTAATAGCATATAATCAATAAGTTTAATGCTGCAACATAAAATTCATAATTTTAATTTTAATGAAATGCATATTATTTCAATTACTGATGATATAACTCAATCAAATATTAGACTAGTGTTGGGCAATTAATTAAAACACATTTTTGCATGAAAATCTTTAAGGTACAGTGAGACAATCCTCATTATAAACTGATAACAAGTGAAACCAAATTTGAAAGATATCAGAGACCTTAAACATATTCATCCTCTTTGACCCAGCAATTCCATTTCTGGGAATCTTTCCTATAGAAATTATCAGAAATGAAGACAAAGATTTATGTACAGAGATTTTTATCATGCCATAATTTATGGCAGCAAACAACTGGAAGCAATCCAAATGCTCTACAATGACCGATATGTCATGGTGCCTCCATTAAAATAAAGAGTAGGCAGTTATTATACATATGAGGAATTTTTAAGATGGGAAATGCTCATGATGTTAAAAAGAAAACAGAGAAGAGTTTATATTTGTAAAATTATAGCAACTACATAAAAATACACATAGAAGCAAGTGAATATTACAATGATTATCTTTAAGGAATTGTAGGGGTTTTTATTTTCTGCAAATTCCACATTTTTTTTACAATGAACATATGTCACTTTAAAGGTAAAGGGGAAAGCTAATTTTGAAATGAAAGTAAAGTTCTTGCTAAATTACTATTGGTGACATGTACATTTAGGCTGGAAGTGGTGAATGATTTCCTGTGATGTGTTTTATAGTTCTACACTGATGGCATGACACCTTTGTTGATAAACAGGATCCCAAAGGCAATGTAACACCATATCCAACTATTTTCAGCTGCTTTTTAGCTTATGGAAAGTTTCCAAATTGTAGTGCTATAAAAGGAGAATAGAGTTAAAATCTTATGAAGTTACAGACTAATGAACAGTAGCAGCAGGTTCATCCACAATCCAATTACTTGGAAAGTAAATGTACCATATCTAGTTAGTGATATTGTTTAATATTTAATCCTGTGAAACCAAGGCATGAACATTAAAGTTCTATAGCAAACCCTAGAAGCATGAAAATAAAATATAAAAGTAGCAGATCTTAATATTTCTGCAGAAAAGCAAAGCCCTGTAAAATTGCCCTTACACAGCTTGCACATGAGATTCTATCCTCAATTTTCCTTCAGTCAAAAATAATTAAAACTGAATTAAGATTGTTGCGGTCTCTACAACCACCTCCTCAGACACTACAATACATGGCGGCCTATTTAAAATGAGTGTTAGTTAAGGTCAGAATAGTTTTGAACTTGAACTTATTAGCAATAAGTCTATAATAAAAATATAGTAGAAAGATAACACTTTTGACTCATTATTATAGGGATTATTAATTTTTGTTTCTCCTGAATCCTCATATATGGAGAAATAGAAGCCTCCTAATTATGGGTTAAGTTTAATCAAGGATTGAAACTAATTTCCACCTAAGAAGGAAAAAAGTAAGCTCTCTTACCACAGAACTTAGAACTATCACAGTTCTTACCCCTCTGTATGGTACATGTCTATATGGTGAGTCTATTGGGGAATAGCATGTGCACTCAATTGTAGCTTAGTTTTACAGGAATGCTACATTTGGTTATTCACCATAACTATCCCTGTGGGTCTAATCATTACGGCACTTCCTTTTTATTAGAACTTACGTGATGCCCTAATCCCAGTTATTTTCCGTGAACCCTCAACGCGTGGCATGCCTGGTCCTCCTCTCCCTCTTCACTTACATCTCAATTTATATGTGCTCAGATGCTTCCTGCCATCCAGCATCAAACCAGATAAACTGCAGTGAGTTGGGAGGTTCACCCATAAAATACCTGAATTTTGCATTCAATTCGCTATATTGGCTTCCTTCTATTGTCTGTTAACAAAACAGATCCAAGTAAAGTGGTTCTCTTCCAAAAACATTTTATAATATATCTTCAATTGTAAACCGTTTTCCCTAAGTTCAGATCACACAGCTGGATGGAGTTGTCTCCTTTTCTCAAGAGCCAATTTCCCAAATCCATTGGAATTTATTCAAGAATTGACAAATGTCAGCTTAATAAACTTTTTCTTTAAGATTTTTCAAAGTTGGAGAGAGGGGAGAGGAGGGGGTATATGGGAGGAGGGAGGGAAAAAAAAGATTTTTGAAAGTCAATTGGATTAAGGGCCACTTTCTCTTAGATGATGAAAGTAAGATCATGTTTCATCCAAAGCCGAGAATAGCTGTAGACACGGAATTGTAGATAATTCTGCTGCTCCACCCAGCTCCACGTGGAAATCACCATGTTCCTGCATGCTGGACCAACCTGCATTTGACAACGCCTGTGTTTCTTTGCCTGCATGGGTTTTGGCCAGTAGAGCCCTCTTGCATGTGTTAGGTTAAAAGTGATGAGGAGGGTGGTGCCTGTGGGTCAGTGGGTAGGGTGCTGGCCCCATATGCCAAGGGTGGAGGGTTTGAACTTGGCCCCAGCCAAACTGCAACAAAAAATAGCCAGGTGTTGTGGCAGGCGCCTGTGGTCCCAGCTACTCAGGAGACTGAGGCAAGAGAATTGCCTAAGCTCAGGAGTTGGAGTTTGCTGTGAGCTGTGATATCACAGTACTCCACTGATGGTGACAGTGAAACTCTGTCTCAAAAACAATAAATACATAAAAATAAAAAAGATGAGGAATAACACTGCTTGAGACCAGACCTTCTAAGAACTATTGGGAGCTGGGAGTGCCACAGGATCTGTTCCTTCTCAGAGATCTCCAATGGAACTTGGTAAAATTTAGTTTTACCATTTAAAATTTACTTCCTTCCTTGTTTAGTTTTATTGGGTTTTTTTTGTTTTTCATTTTCATTTTCCCTTCAGTTTCCTGCAAGAGCTTTATGGAAAAATATTCCAAAACCCCACATGCATTCCAAATACACTATGCTTTGTGGGAGAGCCTGCATCTGGGATGATTCCAACTAAGACATCCAGAAATATGAACAAGGCAGTTTAGGGAAATAACTTCATCACTAAAGCATCAGAAGCAGAGACTCTTGATAGTACTTAACCCATCCAAGAATACTGGACCTTTTCCAACCATGGCTCAGGTTTCCTATTTCTCTAGTTAATAAACCACACTGGTATTCTACTTCCTACTCTTTGCTTATATTAAGAAATTTACACGTGATATTTGTATCTTAGAGAATCTAAGTGTAGGTATATATACATGTAATATATATGTATATTTATTATTGTGTGTATGTATTTATCTCCTAAACTCTCCCGGCAGTAAGCTGAATAATGGCTCCCCAAAGATGTCTAAAGACCTAATCCTTGGACCTTTAAAGCAAAAAAAATCTTCCATTAGTTGAATAGGCCCGCAATAAAATGAAACGTGTCCTTTTAAGAGGCAAGTATAGAGTGATTCCATCCCCCAGAAGAGGAGAAGGCCACAGATACAGTAATGTGGCCACAAACCAAGGAATTTCAGCAGCCTCCAGAAATGAGAAGCAGCAGGACAAATTCCCCCCGGAGTCTCTGGCAGGAGGGAAGCCCTCCTGATGCCTTGATTTCAGCCCAGCCTTGATTTTGACTTTTGATCTCCAGACTGAGAGAATACATTTCTGTTGTATAACAAGCCACTGTTGTTGTGGTCATTTGTCACAACAGCCTTAGGAAATTAGTAAAATTCTGTCAAACACTAAGGCACAAATCACATATAATAATACAGGTGTCTCAAAGCTTGCCACACATACATACATATGTAGGGAAAATGAGAAATTGTACCTAAATGTACTTTTATTTACAAAATATTCATTACAAAATTTTACAAAATATTCTTGATATATAAATATAAAATTATTAACAGTATAAAATATGACATAAAACATAGTATGAGTTTGTTAATTTTTCCTACGTATCATGACCTTTGTGACACCCCAAGTTTAGAGACCATGTCTCTAATCCTGTTGTTCCTCTAAGGCCCTTTTCTTCTCTTTTCCATCTTCTTTTCTTTCTCTAGCTTCTCATCCCCTGAAGTCATATCCTGAGTCCTGGAAGGATTTCAGGTTATTCAAAATAAGCTGATCAACCCAAATGATCTTATGAACACTTTGCATAATGACTACTTTACCTAAAATTTAACCATACTCCCTCCTATTAATTTTTGCTTTGTTTACATCTATCTTCCTTTTCCTGGTAATTTCTTTACCATTCTGAGCTTTCCCCCAAATAGCAAATGAGCATATTGAATCATTTTTTTTATTTTTAATTCATCCAATCTTTCATGTAGTAGGAGGACTCTAACTGATATATATGGAACAGTTTAAGGACTCTTGAAGCAGTATTTGTAGAAACTTTATCTTCAAAAACAAATTACATTATGGCTTTAAGAGAGATACTTATTTTATTTTGTAACTCATATTGCTGCTATGGAATTGATCTCTACTAAGATATTATAGTAAAGGATGAAAAAGTTATCCTTAAATTTTTAAATGTTGTTTAATCATTTATTAGCTACACAAGACAAGAGAATTTACTTATTCTTTCTATGACTCAGTTTTCTCATTTGTAAATTAAGTATCATTTCTTCTGTCTCAAATAGCTTCTATAGGGATTATATAAATTAATGTATAACATAGTAGTAGAATGTCTCATACAAAATTATTACCCCCATATATTATAAGAAAAAAAATTTGAGAACAGTATTATATTAGTTTCATAAGTATAATTTCTAATTCATATCCCCTCCCAATTTAATCATTACAGGAAGATTCAGTATTAGAAAGTTTGTATTGTCTCTGAATACTGAATATAAACTTTGCCTTAAGTTGATGTCAATGATAAAATGTACCCTTAAATAAAATTGGTAAATTATAAGAATTTATAATAAATAAAAATTATGGGTGGCACCTGTGGCTCAGTGGGTAGGACGCTGGCCAAACTGCAACTACAACAACAACAAAATAGCCGGGCGTTGTGGCGGGCTCCTGTAGTCCCAGCTACTGGGAGGCCGAGGCAAGAGAATCACTTAAGCCCAGAAGTTGGAGGTTGCTGTGAACTGTGTGATGCCACGGTACTCTACCGAGGGCAAGAAAGTGAGACTCTGTCTCTAAAATAAATAAATAAATAATTAATTAAAGTTAAAATTAAGCGGGCCACAATATGAGAGCTTTCCCTGCTCTAAGGACAAAATTGCTTGACTCTGTAATGGAAACAGAGTTATAATCTGGCAATGGTAATGTACATTTATAGGAATGGTGTCAATCACAGAGTGCATGTTTTTGTACAACTTCCTTTGCTCCTGACAAAAAGCAGTTTCTTTTCACATCCTGTCTGTTTTGCCACCAGGACTTCAGTCTACTTTTGTGGCCGTCATAGCATCTCCCTCCCTTGTTGCTACCCCACACACCGCTCGCCATTAAAGTACCATTTCCTGGCAACGTTTCTCTGGGGCCACACTTTCATGCTCTAGGAAGGAGCAGGAACCCTGCTACATTCCTGCCATTCTGCTTCCTTGGCTATTGCCTTTCCCAATGTCCCACTTCTCATTTTACTCAGCTAACATGCTAATTGGCTCAGAGAACTCTGGCAGTGTTTCATCCAGAAAATTGTGCCTAATATCCGGTCAAAATTAAATTCTCTTTTTTGCCTTCTGTTTCATACTTTGAAAATTCCTATTTATTGAACTTACTGTGTTATTATGTAAAAATAGATTGACATAGTCCCTACACAAGATAAGGGGCTCAAGAATGGTGTGTTGAATGAATAAATGGGTCAAAGCTAATGTAATGCTGTGTATACTTATTACATACAAAATGTCATTGAACTTTAGTTTTGCTACACTGCTAATGAGTAAAAGAAGCTCACACTCAATGCTAGTATTTTGGGTTTACACTTGTGTTTTCTCACCAATTTACTTTGGAAAAGAGCTGAGTAAAACAATTAATGGACAGCACCATAACAAAAAGCTTAGGGGGACAGTATAGTTATTATTAATTCAATTAATAAAATTTAGTGAAAGAATACTTTTTCCCAGAAAAGGTGGGAAATCATTTTTCTCTTAGCCCAAAGAAGATTCTTTAATATGTATGAAATATACAAATGTTTTGAAGCTAAGAATAACGTTCCAGGGCACAAAGTTACTTGTAGACATTCCTCTAATGAGTTAGCCAGAAGAGTCCCTGTTTTTATTATTTAACAGCATAAATACTCAAAGTCATATAATGTGTGGTGTACACAAACCTACTACTATTTTTCCAACTTATAAAACTGTGCATTGTATGTACCTGAATCAGAGGGCCCAAACATGGATTGAATCTGAGAATTAACTTTCTTCCGTAATACTACACTGAAAGGTTTTTGGTTATAGTATAAATGCACTAGTTTCTCTTCCATTTTGTGAGTTATTTAACTTTGTTGAATCTCAATTTATTCATCAATAAGAAGAGAGCAATAAAAATATGTATCTCAGCATTGTTGCAAGGGTTAAAAATAAAATAATACCTCTGACAATGAGATTTCAATGAGAAAGCTAGTCATGTGACAGGATCTCTAACAGCAGAAGTATCAAAATCATTTACTGATGGTGAGTTTATTAAGCAATGTAAAGAAAACAGGACAGATAGAATTTTCCCTGAAAAAAAGGGAGATATTTCTAAAATCTATCTCACAAGACTATAGCCAGGCAAACTGAAGAAACTAGAAATCTACCCAGAGAAATGCGGAGAGTAAAACTCCTGATTTTAAATTGTATACTGTGGCAATGGATGACCACACTGATGCTACAAATATGGCTCAACTCACCCTTTTATTAGAGGCATTGATGCTGAATATAATGTCATTATGAAACAGCTTCTTTAGTGCCATTAAAGGGCACATCTAAATGAAGAGATTTATATGAAGCAGAAAAAAAATTTGTTCAAGTGTTTTTCTTTGTCCATTGTTAATATATCTGGTGTTGCTACTGATGGTGCCCCAGCAGTGGGAGGTAAAAGGGACTTCTAAAATGAATAGGATATAATAAAATTGCCACCCCAAACTCACATTTGGTGAAATACCATTGCACAGTACAATGAAAAAATTTATGCACAAAAGCTTAAAAAATGGATAATGTCATGCAAGTTGTCAGCGAGATTGTGAATTTCACAGGGGCCAAGGGATTGAATCATCGCCAATTCCAGATTCCTTAAGAGTATTGATGCTTACTATGGTGACATCATTTACTTTTCAGAAGATGGCTAAGTCAAGGCCAAATGTTGACGATATTTTAAGAACTGAGACATGTTATCAAGTCATTTGTAAAATCAAATTTGTGCCAAAACAATGGAAACTGGCTCATAGACTCAGCATTTTTAGTGGATTTAAATGTTCACTTATATGTGTCTTCAAGGTGAAAACTAACCTATCCATACAATGTTTCAAACCATAACAGTGTTCCAAATAAAACTGAAATTATGGAAAAATCAAATTAAGGCAAACAATTTCATGCATTTCGACAGGATGGTTGAACACAATCCTGTGAATAATAATAAAAAAAGAATGCAGCCTTGCTTTTTGATTTGATACAATAATTTGAAAACAAATTCATGATTTCCAGGAAACAATCAATACTATGGTGCATTTGCAACTCCATTTTCACTTAACATAAACAAGTTACCTGCCAATTTTCAAATGGAACACATAGAGCTGCAATCTGGTATTCAATATAAACAAATTTGAAGATGTCTCATTTCTGGATTTTTGTAGGTCTGTCTTCCCAGAGACAAATACTTTGCGCTTGACAATCACACCTTATTCTTGTCATCCATGGCTTTTTGGCAGCACCTACCTTTTCAAATAACTAAGTTCAAGAAAGAACACATTAAGGGTAAAATTGGAACCAAAATATCAGATGAGCACCTTGAGAACTCACTGAGAACTGAAAATATTTCAATTGAACCAGATATTGATGCATTAGTTTCTCAAATACAAATCAAATCAACTACTGTTTTTATGTTGTCCACTTTTACTTTTAAAATAAAGATATATTAAAAGATGTTTTATTACTTAAATATGTACATTTTCTACATTAGAGAGCAGAAACTTGAGACGTGCTCTTTGACTCTAAAAGCGACTCCACGCTCGGTGCCTGTGGCTCAAGTGGCTAAGGCACCAGCTGCATACACCTGAGCTGGCAGTTTCGAATCTATCCCAGCCCTGTCAAACAACAATGACTGCTGCAACCAAAAAATAGCTGGCATTGTAGTGCACACCTGTAGTCCCAGCTACTTGGGAGGAAGAGGCAGGAGACTCACTTGAGCCCAGGAGTTAGAGGTTGCTGTGAGCTGTGATGCCACAGTACTCTACCCAGGGAGACAGCTCTGTCCACTCCCCCCCAAAAAAAGAGACTCCAAACAGGCTTATTCATAATTAGAATTATCATGTCAGTATGTTTTTCTTATCTGTACTGGTAGATATCACAAAATTTATGCATAGGCATTTTATTTGCTCATCAGCTTTTCTTAGTGTTTGTGTATTTAATGTGCAGACCCAAGACCACTCTTCTTCCAGTGTGGCGCAGAAGAGTCAAAAGGTTGGAACCTTGATCTAATCCTTTACAGAACATGTTTAATGAGTCATTACAGCTCATGATTTTATACAATTCAGGCAAACGGATCCATACTACAATTACGAATGGTTTTACTAGATTGAAGAAGAAATTTTAATAAGGGTATGATTTGGAATATAAATGCAGGCCTCAAGGATAATTCATTTTCTTGTAATAAAGCTTCTGAGATCAATTGGAGATTTCAACAGTTGTAGAAATCTCCACATCAATTATTTGAAATAACTTGGATTGTTTCAGTTGAAAAGATTTCAACATGCAGGCAGCTAAAGCCATGGAGTGGTAATCTAATGACTTTTATCATGATCAAACTGGGTTGGATATTGATATCCTTTTTATAACTTACCTTAAGTCATAAACTCTCATGATGGTTAGAGATTAACTCGACAATAATAGTAGATTGTGGGTAAGAGTTCTTACACTAATGTCATAAGTTTCTAGTTAAACTAGTAATTTTTGATGAGATATTCTTATTCAAGGGGACATTATTTAGCTACCTGTTTATGAGAGAGAGAGAAACATAAAGTCACATGTCATTACATTTTGTACTCTGATTCCCTTGTCATTAGCTATTCAAGTACTGAAACCAAGGACTGAACACTTATGATCACTTTGTTTAATGTCCTACATACTAAGAATTCTCAACAAATGTTTGATGATGACAATACATCAAATTCATTGTGGTTGGTCTATGTGACTAATTCAGGGCATATTACACATTTTTTTCCTTTAAAAGAATTTTTAAAAGAGTTTATTTACCGCTAAGTGTAAGAGAAAGACCATAAAAATATAAAAAGAAAAGTGAACATAATTCCATCATACAGAGATAGCTAGTGTTAACATTTATTTAAGATCTACAATTATTTATTTGATGTTCAATATTTTCTATGTCTCTATGAATCTATTATACACATACACACCATTTTGTCTCTGCTTTCTTTCAATGACAAATGCCTATCAATATACTTCCAATCAATATACTTATGCATCATTATTTTTAGTATTCCAACATGGACTTATCTTATAATTTATTTTAAAACTATCTACACAAATTATATATTGTTTTAATTATTTGCATGTGTAAATTAATCTGAGGTATCTACAAAAGACTTCTTTGTTCATATCTCTAATTGCTTTCATAGGATAAATTCCTAAAGTATAAATATTAAATCAAAATGTTATCTGTTTATCCATATGCTTAAACTCGCTCATGGTTTATGTAAAAACCTCACTGACTATTTTTTCCATTTGGATATAATGTTTGAATGTTGAAAACATATTAAAAGAACAATTTTTAATATATCTTAGACCGTTTATTGCAGCCCAATTCATAATTGCTAGTTATTTCTTAATAGTTCAAATTATTACAAGACAGCTGAGTCCTGGCCAAGAACCAGTGGGAAAGAATAAAGTAGCTTTCCTGTATCCCACAAAATTACATTTTCATATAAAGCATTTACTCATGCAGTCCACCTTGACTCCTGGGTCAACCTCTCTTATGAAGAGACTTACATTTGAAAGAGTATCTTTTGTGAACTGATGGTCATATAGGTTTTAAGTCTAGAAAAGCTCCTGTAACATTCTAGGTGATAAAACAGCCTAAGTGATAAAACTGACACCTTAAATTTATTAGTTCGAGGAGACAAAAGTAAAGACAAAGTTTCAAAATTTAGGAAGAAGAACTTTTGACGTTTGTTTTCTGAATATATGAGATGATCACTGCTCATGATTGTCTTAGCCTAACTTTTACCCACGATTTCGAAAATAACCGATTTAAAATGATGACACATGCCCCCCAGCACCTGTGGAGAAGATATTAGAAAACAAATGCACAACTTAAGGTGTGTCCACAAATTTTAGGCTTAAGAAAACAGAGAGATGTCCGTGTTCTCTTTGATAATCACTTGGAAATAAGAAAGTGGTGAGGATATGGGCACATTTTGCCAACATGCGTAAAAATACCTTAAAGAACAGCAAATATAAGGTAAGCAATTAATTTGAAAAGAATAGAAGGAACTTAGATGTCAGACAGTCCATCTTGTCAATTCTTCTTTAGAAAACCAAAGCACTGGCTGGATATGGTGACTCACACCTATCGTCTTAGTTCTTTGGAAAGCTGATGTGGGAGGATTACTTGAAGCCAGGAGTTCAAGACCAGCCTAGGAATATAGCAGAACTACCTCTTAATAATAATAATAACAATAATAATAGCCAGGCATGTGGCACAAGCCCATAGAGGCAGAAGGGCTACATGAGATGAGGAATTTGAGGTCGCTATGAGCTCTGATAAAGACACAACACTCCAGCCCAGGCAAAAGAAGGAGACGCTCTCTCAAAAAGCAAAAAACAAACACAAAACTAACCACGCGGAGGACAAATGCCTTGCCCGACAGCAGTCACAGGGCAGAGTTGAGACTAAAAATAAGAAATTTCTTTCCTCATGCACTATTTCACTGGGAATTGGATCATAGCACTCTGCCTTTATAAAAATTCCTGCAAAGTTTGATATTCTGTTGTTTCCAACTAGACGGTTTATCACTCATGGATTATTCAGGTTGTGTAGAACTTGAGGTCCCTGTAATTGTTACCTTAAAAATGGGCAGAAACTAATCTAGGGATGTGATGCAAATCCAAAACAGCAGCTGTAGAAATTAATCTGCTGCCAACAGAGAGATGAATTAACAAGGACCCAGGTAAAGAGGATTTTCAACAGAGTTCTTACTGCTCGTCTTCTGGGTTACCTGTGAAGAGAGGATTCTAGAGGGCTTTAAAATTCCTTGGTTGCCAGAAAAATCAGTGCATAAGAACTGTGATATGTTATGTATATCATATTGTAATTGGAATCTTATAAGTCACCATAACTGTACTAAAATTATAGTACTCAAGTTGCATTTGACTTCTACCATTATGGGACACACAGGATACATACAGGATAACTTTGTTATCTTTTATACGTATGGAGTATTACAATTTTTATACAGCTTTTTCTTTTTTTAAAATGTATATGCAAGTTTAATTCTCTCTGTGTAATCCTGCCTCATTGATTATGACATAAATGTAAATAAATGAAGCATTGTAATTAAAAGGAAAATAAAGAAATATAAACAGAAGCAGGTTCTTTTAAAAATTGAATACAATATATAATCTCTATTTTGACTGACATGAAGAAAGTTAGATGGCAAAAATTACCAGTATTTGTGAAGATTAAGAAGAAAAATAAAGGAAAATTATGAACAATTTTTGTGCCCCCATATTTAAAAGTTTACATTAATTGTGTCAATTCCTGGTAAGTTACATACTACACAGCTGACTCAGATATGAACAGCCTTGGTTTTCCTGTATCTGTTAAAATATGAATCTGTGATTAAATAAGTTTCTACAGGAAAAACTTCTGGTCCTAATGACTTCACTGCATAAATATTGCCAATTATATACATGTTGTTTTAGAAAATTGGAGAGAAGGGAATGCTTCTCAACTCATTTTATGAGACAAATATTACCCCAATACATTAGCCAGAAACAAGTATTACAAGAAAAGCAAACTACAGACCAGTATTTTTATAAACATAGATAAAAATGGCATATCAGATTCAGCCATGTATGGAAACAGCAATACATCATGACCAATTAGGGTTTTTCTGGGGGATTCAGAATTTGAATCAATCAATGAAATTAACCATATTGGTACATTAAAGATGAAATATAGGATCATCTCAATAGATGTAGAAAAGTCATTTCATTATTTAAAAAATCCCAGTAAATAAGCATGGAATATAACTTCCGTAATTTGTGAGAGTACAATAAAAATAAGAGATTTAACATCCGAGTTAATGATGCAAAACTGAATATTTTTCTCTGAAGTTTCAGAACAAAGTGAGGATGTTCATTCTCACCATTCCTATTCATTGTTGAATTTAAAAGGTTTTAATCATAGGAGTGAGCAAAAATTAAAAGCATACATATGGAAAAAGTTCATTTTTTTATATCTCTACTAACAGCTGACATAACTGTCCATGGAAAAATATCTGAAGACATACATGAGGAAGCAAGTAGAAATAAAAGTGTGTTTGGCAAGATTGATCAATTTACAAAAAACAATTGCATTTCTGTACACTGGACTTGCATTGTTGGACACTGAATTTTAAAAGTATATTAGATATTATTGTATATATAATAATGCCTTATAAAATGTGGTAATATATAATATTACCAAAAAATAAATAGTAATAAACCCAACAAAATATTGATAATATTTATATGAACAAAACTGAAAAACACAATGAAAGACTCAAAGACCAAAATAATGGAAAGATATAATATTCTTATATATTGAAAATTCAATTATGTCAATTATGATGTGAGTTCCTCCCCACATGTTCTACAGATTTGATGCAATACCAATTAAAATTTCAGTAAGAATGAGAGATAAAATGGCAGCTGATGCTTTAGGATTAATAAAAAAATATATTTGAATTCATGGACTCTTAAGATTCCTGGCTTTCTCAGTTGTCCCTGAGATATGCTTCAAGAAGTAGCACCCTGGATTTATTAAAAATGTATAAATATTTCCCAAGAACACATCCGAACATTCAATATTGATTCTTATTAATTATCATACATTATTTAAATTAATTCATTTAGTAAAATGCCATGCAAAATAAATGTAGAGCTTATAATAATTCTCATTCTGTTTTAAAACCTGTTTACTTACACAATCATCTTGCTAGACAAATCAAATATTGGTAATTACGGTCATTCTCACATGGGTTATGGTACTGTGTCTCCCTGGAAAGTATACCTTCCAAAATTCAATCTATTAATGGATAACAATATTATGTTTTTATAAATAATTCATGGCAATGATCTTAATCTTATATTTAACTTTTGTGTATTCTTATTGGTCACACATGATAATGATTCTCAATAGAATTCTACAAGATCTGAAATAGCCATTTCCGCTTTGGTTAGAATGTATCATATCAATGGGATAATTACAACAGAAATGGACATCCTTTACATCAGACTTCCATTACACATCAACCATATTTCATTAATAAACAAGCTCTAACACTACTTGTTTGTATATCAATTATTCTTAATAAACCAGACATGTTTCTTCTGAAAAATTTTAAATAAACATAATTGCTTTTCATTGTTATGTCTCTTTTTGCAACAATCTTTAATTGAGAACGCCTAGTTATGGCAACAGGAATTAAAAGCTGCATCATGAAATGTTATGGACATCTCAGCAGTGTAACCCTGAAGGTTTTCAACATTCTTCCACCCAGCCCCTCTGTTCAGCCATTCCTCAGAACAAAGGGTTTGCCACAATTTCTACTTTGAAAGTGATGCTGACACCATCTGAAGGCCCTGTAGTTGGCTGTGCTTTGCTATGCAGCAGGGGAAATTAATTCTAATAGCATAGTTAATGGTCTCCATGGAAATAGGTAATGGGAATTGAAGGACTTGTCCCACTTGTGAACTGGTGTATTTGGAAAGAATAAGGATGTATGAAGAAAATGATTAATTATGTATGCTTGCCTATATCCTGTCTTTCTCTCATATGTGAATGTTTTCTATTGCTTTAATGTAATTTCTTTTCAGGACTATGTCTTTGTATGTTGAGAAAAAACTATTGTTTTAAAATTCTGCGACTGCTGTGTGTTTACTCAAAATAGAAAAGATTGTATTTAGCATCATGAAAAACAGATATTCCAGTAAAGTGATGTTAGGTTATATCCTAAAAAATCCATCATAAATTAAAAATATCATAACTCAAAGATGCGGTTAATATACCTACCTTCCTAAATATCATGGCTTAGCCTAGGTTACCTTAAATGTGTTCAGGATACTTACATTTTAGCCTAAAGTTGAACAAAATCATCTAACACAAAGCCTATTTTTATAATAAGGCGTTGGAAAGCTCAAATAAGGTATGAAGTATAGTCCATAGAGGAGAATAGTACTGGCCGTTCACCCTGGCAATTGCACTGCACCCAGGGGTCAGCCCAGCGTCACAGAGAGCTCCACGTTGCGTGTCGCTAGCTCAGAAAAAGGCCAGAATTTGAGGTGCAGATTCTGCTGGGTGCGCATTGCACTCACATCATTGTAAGCTGAAAAATCCTAAGTCAAACCAGCACCAGTCTGAATCCATCTGTACGGCACAGAATTCATTAGCAGCTGATCCTTGTGAAATTAGACAATAGGAAGTGCATAAAGGGATAAGATCATAAAAGATATTTCCAGTTTAGTTCATTATCTAACATTTTTGCACCGAAGAAAGTGTTTACGTAAAATATATAAAGTATTAAATATTTCCCACTAATGACTTTTTGTTTAAAGACAGTAACTTTTTTATATTAAGATGTCACAAAGAATGGAACTGGCCTACTAGTGAATATTCTGATTCAGATGCTTACATAGACTCAATCAATTTTCTCCTGCAGAAAACACTTGTATGTCAAAAGAATATTTAATGTAGGAAATGGAAAAGTGAACTTATAGTCATCAAAGCAAACTTAGGAAAGCTTTTCTTTTGATTGATAACTTTTAGACATTTCCCCTATATTATGATGACAACAAATAATGTTACATTTCATTTTATTTATTTATTCATTTATTTTTGACACAGTCTCACTCTGTGGTTGCCCAGGCTAGAATATCATGGCATCCTCACAGCTCACAGTATCCTCGAACTCTTGGAAACAGGTGGATCCTCCTGCCTCAGCCTCCCAAGTATCTGGGAATATAGGCGCATGTGATCACACCAGCTATTTTTTTTTTAATAGAGATGAGGTCTTTCTATTGCCCAGGCTTATCTTAATCTCTTGGCTTTGCGCAAGCTCCCAGGCTCATCTCTCCAAAATGCTAACAGAGTTCATTTTAAATACTCAGACAGCCAAAAGAAACTGACATCTCTACTCAGAGAAGTAAGATGATACTTCAGTTGTTCCTAAATTCTGTCTTGCCCATGACAGGCCCACTTACACATTTAGCCCCAGCGTAATCATACACCAATTCCAGCTTTACTCTCATGGTTTAGATAATACCATATTTTGCTGTGTATAATGTGCACTTATTTTGCCCAATTTTTGAGGCAAAAAAAGGATGTGCATTATAAGTGATCAGTGTTAATTCTATGTCTACATAACAATATTTAACTATTTTATTTATGCTTACATATTCAATGTGCAACTTGAGCAAGGAATATCCCTACACAAAATGATACCCTGGAATATGAAGATCTGTTTTGTTGAACTTACAACAAATTTGCAATGAAAACAATTTCAGTCAACAGAGAGCGACATGTTTCTCTTTGCACACTTTAGGTGGGAGGTAGAACTCCAACTGATATTTTTACAATGTTATTGGAAAATTGCTTAGAAAAATATTTTATTGAAAGTTTGGGCCAAAAACGTGGGTGTGTATTATATACAGAAACACATTACGCATGGAAAAATATGGTAATTTCTAAGATGTCCCCAGGAGTCAATTTATAAAATTTAGCAAGGCCTCAATAGAGAACTTGATATTGACAGTGGCAAAAATATTCAAAGAATTGTCACACTGCTTGGTTCACCTTGGTTTTTTCTTAGGTGTAACTGCTTCAAAATTTCCCCAGTTATGTTTTCGTGACTCTGTTACAAGGTACTAATGGGCAAAAATCATATTATCCTACATGTCAGAATTAATGAATATAGGGAAATGGAGGTTAATGTTACCCTCGGAAGAAACCTACTGTTTGCATTTGGTAAAACTATGAATCATATGAGATATTTAAATTAGCGATTTAATAATACCTGTTTAACTCTGAAGCAAGAAAATTATAAAAACAGTAGGTATCAGGGCTCCCTTGGAAATGCATTTCTGCTAATAAATACTACCTGCCTACTCTTTAATACTTTTTCACATAATATGTACAAGAAGGCTAGTGTTGCAGATACTAATCACGTTTAATTAACCAAGCTATTGAAACCAGAATTTGTTTGATAATACTCAGATACGGATTTTCCAGGCATTCAGTTATTTGAAACCATACGTATATGAACTTTTGATATTTCTTACTGACAATAGTTACCAGGAATGGGTTCACATTTGTGTTAGAATAACATGTTATGAGCAGATTTTTATCTTAAAAACTTCTTAGTGTTCATGTTATATACTGAGATTTCTAAGTGATGAAGTGTCTTAATCATCAAACGTCTTCATCTTTTAATTAGTTACATGATTTATGTGATGTTCTCCAGTGAGCCAAGCTGCAATGACCAACTTATTCCTGGTTTACTTGTTACAGCGTTGCTAGACAGCAAGATACACTCTGCAACAGCATTTCATAGATAAGGATTCTGCTGCTAGCAAAAACAAATTAGCTTCTTCTCCAAGAAGCTCACTATTAGAATATTCAAAATAGAGAAGATAAAATCCACTGCCTCATTCCTTCTATGCTAGAGTCCACCCTTAACTCCTTTCTCCTGGGATAATAGGGGGGAGGGAGCCACAGCCACTGAATCTTTCCTTCTCAATATTAAAAAGAAATAACCTATGTTTGGTGTACATTTGCATATCTTCTTTTGAAAAATGTTTGTCTGTTGAACAATTTTTAATGATGTTATTTTGTTGTTGAGTAGTTTGAGTTGCTTGTAAATTCTGTCGGTCTCCAATCAAACATGGAGTTCAAAAATATTTTCTCCAGCTCTGGAGTTTGTCTGTTTATGCTGTTGATAATTTCTTTGGCTGTGCAGAAACATGTTAGTTTAATTAGATCTCATTCATCCATTTTTATTTCTGTTACTGATGCTCTTGAAACTTTAGCCATGACTTCTTTGCTTAGACCTATGTCTAAAACAGTTTTTCCTCGATTTTCTTCTACTATTTTTATAGTTTTACATCTTAGACTTAAGTCTTTAGTTTATATGATTTATAACTTACAAAAAATAAAATATCTAGAAACCTAAATGATTCCTTTAAGGGAAAACTATAAAACACTGAGAAAATATGGTAGATGACAAAAAAAAAAAAATAGAAAAACATCCCATGTGGATGGATTAGAAGAATCAATGCTGTTAAAATGACCATATTGCCCAAAGCAATTCTTTTTTTTTTTTGAGACAGAGTCTCACTCTGTTGAGTCAGCCTAGGATGACCTGGCATCAGCATATCTCACAGCAACCTCTAACTTCTGGGCTTAAGAAATCCTCCTGCTTCAGCCTCCCAAATAGCTGGGACTACAATCCTGTGCCACATGCCCAGCTATTATTTTTTTTTCTGTTTCTAGTACAAATGGGGTCTTGCTCTTGCCCAGTCTGGTCTTGAACTCCTGAGCTCAAGCAATTCTTGCATGTCAGCCTCCCATTTGTGCTGGGATCACAGGTGTGAGCCACTGCACCCAACTGTCCACAGCAATCCAAAGCAACCCCTGTCAGAATACCAGCATTGTTTTTCACAAAACTAGAAAAAACAATCCTCAAATTCCCATGGAACCAAAAAGAGCCCAAATCGTCAAAGCAATTCTAAGCCAAAAAGAACAAAGCATAGGAGTCACATTACCAAAAGTTTAGAGTAACCAAAACAGCATCATCCTGGCTCGGCGCCTGTGGCTCAACAGGCTAAGGCGCCAGCCACGTACACCTGAGCTGGCGGGTTCGAATCCAGCCCGGGCCTGCCAAACAACAATGACGGCTACAACCAAAAAAAAAATGGCCGGGCGTTGTGGTGGGCGCCTGTAGTTCCAGCTACTTGGGAGGCGGAGGCTGGAGACTCGCTTGAGCCCAGGAATTGGAGGTTGCTGTGAGCTGTGATGCCATGGCACCCTATCCAGGCTCTGTCTCAAAAAACAAAAAAACCCAGCGTCATCCTGCTGTAAAAATAGACACATAAATTAGTGGAATAGAATAGATAATCCTGAATTAGAGCCGCATATCTACAGCCCACCGATTTCCTAACTCAGGCCTGTCAAGAATTTTGCAATTCTCTCTTCTTTAATGCTTAATGAATCTTGCTTCTCATGTCTGCTGCTACTAGTTCTCTCTCAAATGGAGCTCTGCTTCTGAAAATGACTTTGGCTGTTCCTGAGGTCTGCTGTTCCCATCCCTGGGCTCTCTGCCCTCGCCAGCCTTCCTGTGACTGTCAGAACCTCCTCCGCACTCCCATTCTGGCTCTCTGGTGACCTACTCAACACTAATGGAGGGTGGGATTTCTCTCTCTGTATAACTGGATATATTATTTTAAAACTTTTCTATTGTTCTTATTTGAGCAGTTTCCATGAGAGAAAGTATAAAAATTTAACTAAGTTATCTCATAGTCCTATGAGATTTGAAGTACAACTTTTTTAACTGATAAAGCTATAGCCTAGCTTCTTGAACAAATAGAACTTCCTATTTGTATTCTTTTTTTATAAATGATAGTATTATTTTCATTTAGTTAAAATGTTATAAACTTATTGTATTTTGTTGATTTATAAATTAAATAGTCTGAACATCTTAAATCCACTGACACTTCACATAAAAGCATGGTATATTTCTGTGACCATTGAAATTGTTTTTATATGCTGAAATATTGTCATTGTCTTATGTAGGATCATTTTTAGCTTTCTTTATTAGAGTCATTCTAGTTATTCTTATACCATTTTGCTATTTATAACAGAAATTTTTAAGATACTATATGTTAGCTACTTTTTGATTATGTGTAGAAAAACTATTCATTTTAAAAATAGATTATTAGTTTTCATTGCATTTTCTTAGTTATTGTGTACAGACATTTATATTCTACATTTAGTAAGTTTCACCTGTCAACCAGTTTGATGAAAATTTTTCAAACTGTATATAAAACCAGCACATTGTATCCCATGATTGCATTTATGTACACAACCATGATTCAATTTTTAAAAAATAGATTATTAATTGGCTATATGTACTCAGCTTAAAGCATATTTCTAATCTGCTACTTTACTAAGTTTTAGTTGATTCTAAATAAGTTTTTAAGTAATGTACATAATTCTAATATTTTTCCAAGTCATTCCTCTAATTTCTACATAGAGTGTAATGTTAGCACCACCCAAGAAGTTCCAAATACTTCTCTTTTTTTTTTTAAATTAAATCATAGCTGTGTACATTAACCAAATACTTTTTAATGACAGTGTTTCTACTGGACATCCTTACATGCTCCCAAATTTTAGACTACAGAATAATAAATATTTGTCTAAATTCAAGGTAGAAAATCTCAAATTTCACCAGTAAGTTTTGTTTTCCAAAACAAAACCTTAGGATGGTGTGTCTACTGTTAATTCTCTTGAAAGGACTCGCCATGCAAGTCCTCTTGATTTTCCTCAGTGTAAGGGACCCAGAGCCACAATGTCCTTTGTAAGCTCATTGTGGGAATCACAGAACAGCATTTCCCCCACATTCTTTGTATTCATTAAAAATGAGAGACAGATCAGGAGAAATGAATGGTTTTCCATTCATTTATTTTATTCTGCTACTTTGGAGGTTAGTTTATCTTGATTTTCTAGTTCCTGAAGGTGTGATAGTAGATTATTACTTTCTGATCTATTTTTCTGATGTAGGCATTTAACACAAGACATTTACCACTTAGAATTGCTTTTACTGTATCTCAGAGGTTTCAGTAAGTTGTGTCTCTGGTTTCATTCATTTCAAGACACTCTTAAATTTCTATCTTAATTTTCCGCCTGACCCAAAAATGACCTAGGAGAGTGTTATTTAATATCTGTATTTGAATATTTTGAAAACTCCTCTTGATATTGATATCTAGTTATATGTGAATATATTCTGAGAAGATACTTGATATAATTTTGATATTTTAAAATTTATTGAGATTCGTATTTAGTCTAAGTTATGGTCTTATGGAATGTTTTGTGCTATGATAAAAACATAGGAAAAATTTTTCTAGACACTGGTCTAGGCAAAGAAGTCCCATCATCAAGACCTAGAAAGTGCAAGCGACCAAAACAAAACAAAAATTGATACATGCAGCCTAATTACACCAAAAAGTCCCTGCATAGCAAAAGAAATAGTCAGTGGGATGAACAGGCTGCTGGAATCATGGAGAAAACACTTGTAGCTGTACGTGTGATGGGAAACATTTGTGCGGGATTTGCTAGGAACTCAAGCAACTCAACAGCTACACACAAAAATAATAACCCTTTGAGAAATGCTCAAAGGACATAAACAAACATTCTTCAAAAGAAGACCTATAAATGGACAACAAATGTATGAAAAAATGCTCAGTGTCACTAAGCACCAGAGAAATGCTGATTAAATCACAATGAGATGCCGTCTTACACCAGCCCGAAGGGCTCCTATTAAAAAGCCAAACAATAACTGATATTGACAAGGATGCAGAGAAAGAACTTTTACAAATATTTGTGGGGATGTAAATTAATACAACCTATACAGAAAAGAGTACAGAGATGTGTAAAAGAACTAAAAATAAAACTACCAGCAATTAGCTCCAGCAAACCCGGTACTGAATATCTACCCAAAATAAAAACGGTATCAGACACATTCTGTTCTCATATATTCATTGCAGCACTATTCACAATAGCAAAGATTTGGAATCACTGTAAATGTCCATCATTGAATGAATGGGGAAAGAAAATGTGACAATTGGATACTATTCAGCTATTAAAAAGAACGAAATGATGTCACTTGAGTTTATTATATCTTTTTTTGTGAAATACAATAATTATTTAAGGAACTACCACTATAACTCACATAATATTCATTATCCTTTCTTTCTCTGTGTTATCTTCATTATATTACAATCTTATTTTCTTCCTAAATCTATTTAGTAAAAACTACTTATTTTTAGAAGAGTTTTAGATTTGTAGAAAAATTGCAGCTAGTCCAGAGCATTACCATAAAACGAAAACTGATTTTCCATCTTACTAACTTTTTACATTAGTGAAGTAAACTTGTTGCATTTAATAAACCAATGTTGACACACTGTTCCTAACTAAAATGCGTAATTTATGTGCTTAGTCCATACCTGACATCCTTTTTTCTGTTTCAGTAACCAAGATACTACATTACATTTAGTTATCACATTTCCTTAGGTTTCCCTTGGCTGTGGACGTTTTCCGGACTTCCTTGTTTTTAATAATCTTGACTATTTTTAGCATTATGGTCAGAAATTTTGTAGAATTTTTCATTTGGGTTCCATGTCGTGTTTTCTTAATTAAAATTAGACAGAGGTCATCCCCAGAACTTGGAGACTTTCTTACTTTCTGACACTCCATCAGGGACATTTCCCCAGTCTTAGAATTTCTCTGAAGAGTTAAAGGTTCTTTTTGCGGAAGTATGGTATTAAAACCAAACAGGTGGGCATGAGGCACACTCACTACTCAGGACACCGGGTGTTACTGCCCTCGCTCAGGTGGCAGAGCAGAAGAACAGGTGATGACTGGCATATCAATAAATATTTCTCTACATTATCATTTGAATCTGAAGTAATCTGAAATTCAGTTCACTCCAGGATTTCCAACCATAATGCATTACCACACCATCCAGACTTCTTCCCATTCCAGTAGTGAGAACCTTACTTTTGTCATCTGCCATACCTGCCATCAGGTCCGACATACACGTCTGGATGTCTCAGAATTGTTGATTATGTCCTCATGGTGGGGGGGGTGTTGTCAAGCAAAACACAGAGCATCTATGCAGTTCATTTTTCATTGTCCCACACAGTCTCATTTCCAGAGGTACTTAGGTCAGCCCCTTTTTGTATCCTTTCAAAACGAAAAACGTGTTTTGTTAAAGGAGCTGGTTTTATAACTTTCTGCATTCCCTTCGGAGGTCACCTGACCTCCTAAATAAGGGTTCTTCAATTTTTGTACATTAAGGATTGCGTCTTTCACATATCATACGGAAGAGCTTCACCCCCTAAAAATAAACCTTGCGTTTCACCCAGAAGACCTCCCTCCACCCCTCAAACCTTTGACAATTACCTTTTGATAGTTACTATAGTTTTATTTTCCAGAATTGGAATTGTACAATATGAAAACTGTTAAGTTATAAAAGATGGAAAGTTTTTTCACTTAAAATATACATGCAAGGTTAATTCATGCCTTTTCGTGGGATGATAGTTCATTTCTCTTTATCACTGAATGATAATCCACTGTATTAGTGGACCACTGCTTATCTTACATGCATCTGTTAGAGGGTATTTTAGTTGCTTCTAATTGGGGAAATTTTAAATAAAGCATATTGTCATCACTCCTGGGTAGATTTTGGTGTGGAGATCGTATTCAAATCACTTGAGTAAATACCTAATAGCATGATTGATGGTCCATGTGAAAATACTATGTTCAGCTTTCTAAGAAAATTACAAACTGTTTTTAAAATGGCTATACGATTCTTTATTCCAACTAACAATTAATAAGATTTTGCTTGTAATAATGTTTCACATTTTTGCAAACAATTGGTCCCATAACATTTTTGTTTGGTTTTGGGTTGATTTTGGGGTGGAAGGGAGATTGGCCATTCTAACCGTGTATAGTTATATTTCATTATATTAACATTTAATCCCCTAATGACAAATTACGCTGAACAATTTTCATATGCTAATTTTCCATCTGTATCTCTTCCTTGATAATCACATGTATAATTTTTAATCTTTTTTTTGTTTGTTGTTGAATTTTAAAATTTCTTTGCATATTCTGGATATAAGTCCTTTATCTGATAATTGTTTTGCAAATATTTTTATCCCAGGCTATCAATTGCCTTTGATTTTCTTAACAGGGTCTTTCCCAAAGCAAACATTACTCTTTTTTATTTGCTTTTTTATATGTTTTAATCAAGTTCCACTTTTACCCCAGATATTGTGCTTTTTGCATTTTATCTAAATATGTATTGCCAAAATCTAAGTCTCTCGTACTTTCCTCTGCGTTTTTCTCTATAAGTTTAATATTTAGGTTTCTGATTGAATTTGAATCAATTGAAAAATATCTTATTTTTTCTTAAACATCCTCTTCTAATTAGTTTCCATAAGATGGCGAATCTCTTTAAATATTATAGCTTAACCAAATAATGTGTGTATACATTACACTCTCTGTTAGACTATAAAGTTTTATAGAGAACAGTCATATCTTTTATGGTTTGCAGATTCCAGATTGTAGCACTAATATAAGCATAAAACAAATATTACTTAACTAAAAATGCCCATAGCTTATTCTTTTTTTATAACAGAAAAAATTGGCTCAAAAATTTTATTTCAAAATAATAAAACAAAACAGAACTACAAAAGCCTCACCATGAAAAAATAAACATATGGAACAAAACACATCCTCCTTCCTCTAGTCCCGTTTTCCTTTCATTGTTTCTTAGTACAAGTTGGAAATAACTTTGAAGAGAATTTTCCATTTGTGTTCAGTTCTAATATTTCTCTTTACTTATAAAACTGCTAAGTTAAGTTCTACAGGCTAAAAATGAGAGGAGAAAACTCACCTTTGTGGGAGAAACAGACAGCCCAGAATTATATGTCTATCCAGAAACAAAGAACTGTCTCTCGGTGCAGAACTCTATAAAGAAATAACTGAATTCCGTAGTGCTTACCACAGCTCCATGTCCATCTTAGTCCCCCTAAAATGCTGCTCTGTAAGATGACATTCAATAAAATTCTTAGTTATTTTTGTACTGTCCTTACCATAATAAAACATGTGATGCTAACAAGTCTGATACTTAATTTTGCCTGCAATTTTTATGAGCACTCTCCTCCCAACTCTAACTAGCTATGTCTTGCTGCCTCCAAACAATTCATTAAAGACATGTTAAGGTTTGCAGAAACACCCGTTGTTTCTCTAAAGAACATTCCGGTTTGGGGTCTTTCTACAAAGAAAAAAAAAAAAACATGTTTATCTGAATGTGTCTTGACACATTATGAACATTATTCTTTCCAAGGTGATTGCTTACATGTCTGAAAATATTTGAACTTGTCCAATTTAATGCTTAGTGTTGGTCACAGTCTCCATTCTGCATTTTCAGCGGTGGGATCATTTGTAACGCCAACCTCCAGTATCACTGTTTTTTGTTTTGTTTTTTTATTTATTTTATATGTTTATTTTTCTTTCATTTTGAAAGAGCTGCCCCACAGCTTCGACATAGCTTTGATAATCAAGTGGAGTATCTTGTTTTTTAACCTGCTTTCTCTTAGTGAGTGTTCGATTAAGCAATATGGCTTTCCTCATTTTCTTCTGAGGGTGCACTTTTATAGGTCTTTTCCAAATTTAAAAAAAGTGAGACATCTTTTCTGAGTTTAAAAAAGTAAGCAAACTTGCTTCAGCTAACTGAACTGAGAGTTTATGTCCTCATGTTTTTTCTGTATTCTGCTGCAAATAAAAGGAAATAATAATTGCATGTCATACTGGGATGGCACATTGGTATTTTCAAAATCTTTTCACTGGCACCCTCTCGACACTTTGGATAGGGAAGTAAATTTCATACTCATCCTAATGTTTGGCCATGTCACAAGTAAGATCTAGGAAGGTGAGGCAAAATTTCCACAGCCTCATATTTTACCTGTGAAGTCTGGTTCCTCTGCCAGCAATGTGTTTTCTACACAACCAAACTTGACAACTTTGTGGAAATGCGTAGGTAGGTGTTTGCACTTTGCTGTATTTGGATTAAATGAATTCCAGCATTCTCTCCAACCTCAAGATTACATCATTACAATTGCATCTAGACAAAATGAGAAAAATATGCTGAAAATTGTTATGATTACCTAAATTATTCTTATTTTCCTTCGGTCTCTCATCTCCCTGTCTCTTTTTTTGCTCATGAGCTACTGGAGAAAACTGAACCTCCAGCTGGTGGTGAGCAGGCTCTGCACACCGACTTTCATCCACGTGGAGTCCTGGACGCTCCATTTCATTTTATTTTTTTCTGAACCATGAATTTTATTTTATTTTATTTTTTCTTTATTTCAAATTAAAATGAGGGTACACATTTTTAGGTTGCATTGTTCTCACGTCACGGTAAAGTTCAAGTTGGGCCGTTACCGAGGGCCTGTGCTGAACACCCCACACTGTGCACGTTAGGTGAGATCCTGCCATTGGCCTCCCCCCTTCCTCTCTCCCGCTTGTTAGATTATATTTGTGTTTCATCATTCGTGTGGGCGTGTAATTGTTTATATGTTGCTTTCGTATTAGTCTTAGGTACATTGGATACTTTCTATTCTTGAGATACTTTACTAAGGAGAATGTGTTTCAACTCCATCCAAGTAAAGGTAAAAAATGTAAAGTCTGCATCTTTTCTTATGGCTAAACAGTACTCTGCTCTGTAACGTACATTTCCCAGTTTGTTAATCGGTTCATGGAATGACGGGCACTTGGTTCGCTTCCTCAATGTCAAGCAGACATGGCGTTGCTGATACTTGGGGTGACAGTAGGCTGGGATTGTGGTCTGCTTTTCTGCAGGGGTTGCTGCTGGGAACACACAGGGCACACTGAACTCATATCCCGGACGTGCTTCTCAGCTCCCCCGGCTCCTCGACTGTGTCCAGAACTCTTCAGATGCCGGAGGCAGCCAATTCCTACACTGGTAAGCAAGTTTAGGAATGTAGTAGGTAGTGGGCAGGATGGAGATTTTCACCTTTGTACATTTGAAAGAAAAATCATGTTAGAAGTCCATGGGGTGGTAAAATTAAGTTAAATTTGTGCATTTTTTAGAATCAGTCCTTCACTGAATATTAATAAGTAACACATTTTTTTATGACCAAGCCAGGTTCACCTATATGATGGGCAATCACGTTACTGCTCATGCACACAGATTTTTCGTTTTTTTCTTCTTTTTGCAACCTCACATGTATGATTCAAATGATCTCTTTCTGTCCATATGTATTGGATAGGGGACATTTAAACTATTACACTTAGAGATTATCTTAGGGTCCATTTTGAGTTCATGAAGTGGACAAACTTTAAGCGAAAGTATGGAGTATGTATATCATTGAAGAAATATCTAAAAAGTGGTACACGACCAATTAATATTTCAAAAAATGAGGGGACTGCATGTACAGAATGAATCAACAATGTGTATAGTTCCCGACTGCGAGTATTGTGTGCTGGTGGTTGCTGAGGGGCGAGTGGGTGTGGGACTCAAACACTCGGCACCTCTAGGCAAAAAAGACCGAAAATCTCATGTGGACAGTGAAGTGTGGTGTGACGCCGACAGGTGACTTGCACTGATGTTTTACTCTCTCTCCAAAATTTAATGCAGTAATCCTGGGGTCAAAACAGACTTTCTCCACATAACCTTTTTATAGGGATTGAGTAGAGTAACAAATCTTACTATGTTTTATTTCATCATTTTTGACTAATTGGTAGAATTGTTATTTTCTTCACCAATAAATGTAATAAACAATCCTAGAAATTTGTTAAAGACAGTTCTACAAGGCTGAAAAACATTGTAAAATGAAAAATCCATTGTCTTCCCTTCAGTGAGACCCTGCCAATTGCCCTCCGCGCCCCACCCCCCCCTCTTGCTTGACTATATCAGTTTTCTTCATGGGAGTGTGTACTTGTTTATATGTTGGTTTCATATTAGTGTTGAGCACATTGGAGGTTTTATTTTTTCCTTTCATTCTTAAAATACTTTACTAAGAAGAATGTGTTTCAACTCCACCCAGCAAAGACTCAACGACCACTGGACTTGTCCTTGGAAGGAAAGCAATGTAACGTAAATATCTGTACCCTCGTATTAATCTGTAATAAAATAAAATTTTAAAAAAAGATTATGCTATGACACAAGACACTGTATCCAGGCTTGCCTAGCAGCTTGGTGGTGACTGAAGTGCTAAGTCAGACAGTTTGGTCGTTATTAAGTATCTAGTTCTGAGTCTCTTAACCAGCTGCCGGACTAAACTTTCCTACAGTACACCCCATTTGTGTTCTGCTTGGTAATTTCAAAATTATCTCCTTAATTCTGTCGAGATCCTCAACTACACTCCCACAAGTTTTCACATTTGATAGAGTACAGTTATATGCCATCTCGAAGTTTATTTAGAGTACACGTACGATTTAATTTAATTGAACTTTGTGAATGTGGGTAGGGTGAATATTATTAGTTCCTTTTTATAACTGAACAAAATCCATGTTCACGGTGATTAAATATCTTCAATGAAATTACATAACTGGGAAGTAAGAGATAAAAACTCAAATACTTCTCATTTTCATCATTCTATTTCTGAAAAATAATATTTTTCTATTGTACTTGACAATACATAAAGCATTATATTTATGAGATTTAAAATATAAATATGTCAATTAACCAGAGAGTGTTTTACTTGCCACAGTTTTGCACAATTTTTTTGTGAAGATAGGCACCAAGAAATTACAGATTTCATAGGATTTGTGACATTAACAAAATAATATTTGGCTGCCTGTGAAGCTTAGCTCAGAGTAAATGTTTTTTGATACCATAGCCTATTCAGTCATTTCATTAGTGCATTCAAATTGTGTTGTCACTTTATCACATTAACGTAGATAAATGAGAAAAGAATATTTGGGAAGAATAGTGTAAGAATTTGAATTTGTAATATGGCAGAGGAAGGAGAAATAATAACCAGAAGAACAAGATAACTGGGGATTAAATTGTCAATTAAAGCTAAAAGGGAAAATGAAACGAGTTCCCGTTGGCAGGTGGAACCACACGCTGTTGGGATTCAGAGAGTTCCCTTGGCATTTGTCTCAGGAAAACTGCTATTTTGGGCATTGAAAGAGTCAGATAGCTGCTCCACATTCCAGGGTATAAACAAAGTACTGGGATAAGACGAGGATTGGAAACGTACTTGTTTTAAGGTCACTAATGTTACACCTTCTTCAGTGTTGCTTCTTTATCATTGTCTGTGTAAATTTGAATGGAAATAATGGCTAATTTCAACAAAGAAAACTGCACGCACTCCTTACTTGTAAATATTTGTGCTGTGGGAGAAGTGGAAAGGTAGAAAGAGCTGTGAGAGCCCCTTAAGTCTTCTAGGCTTTGAATCTTTTTGTGGACAGATGTTGAATTCTACTAATAACTTCTGAATAGGTGGTTGATGAAGGTAGCTTTCTGCTCGTCAATCCCCTCTTCACTTCACAGTCTAAAACAAGGTCAAACAGGGGAAGTGGAAGTGGATAAGAAGAGGTCTGATTAGTCACTTGACAGTGAATCAGGAGGCTGAAAGGAGAAAGCTGTTTTTAGCACTCTTCAGAGGACCATCCAAATAATAATTTTCATTAAAATATTTTCAAATGGATTTATTTTTTACAAGTTCTTCCAGATGTTCCACAGTCTCCTAAAAGAATATGCTTGACTAGCATAAGATGATAGATATTATGTACTTGAAAAGAGCTGCCTGATGTAAAATATTTTTTGGAAAACTAAAAATGAAATGACTCTATTTGAGCTAAGTAAAATATAAGTTTATATTTTCAAAAATACATACTATTGTGCATTGGGAAAATATACAGTTATATGTGAAATACCGCACCTGTGGAAACTTAGAACTCTGATGGCTTTTGCTGTTCTCATGTCTACCTTTCTTAAAAATACAGTATAAGATATCCTTTTTTTTGCAATGAAATATTGAGCAATAATAATAATAATGCAAAAAAGTAACCATTGGACAATGGACAATTCCCATTGTCAGATAAAAGTGTGTTTATCATAGAATAATTTGACTCTGAGGTTCAGTGTGGGGTCATCAGTTAACCTCCCTTTTCTTTTCCAAAGTCTCAAAAAATAGACAACTAATATTTATAAATAAAAATAGAAGATAATTTCAAAAAACATATCATGCCAAATCTTATAGACAATAGAAATACTTCAAAATAATTCCACTTCATCTGGATATACCTGATATTAAAATTGGAAAAAAATATACTACTATAAAAGGAAATTACAAAAATATTTCACTTATAAATGAGGATGCAATATCCTAAACAACATATTAACAAGTTGAATTAAAAATTATTGTTCAAATAATGTACTTTGGTCAAAGTCAAATCCAAATTATGTGAGAATTCCCTATTTTCTTTTGTTTTTCTTTCCCTCCCCTCCTCCCTCCTTCTCTCTGTCTGCTCTCCCCTTGCCCCACTCCCCCACTGTGTCATTGATTGTCATTAATTGTCCTCATATCAAAGTTGAATACATAGGGTTTATACCTCTCCATTCCTGTGATGCTTCACTAAGAATAATGTGTTCCACCTCCATCCAAGTTAGTACAAATGCTGCAAAATGTCCATTTTTTAAAATGGGTGAATAGTATTCCATGGTATACATGTACCATAGCTTGCCAATCCATTCCTGGGTTGAGGGGCATTTAGGCTGTTTCCACATTTTAGTGATTGTAAATTGGGCTGCGATAAACAGCCTAGTACAAATGTCTTTATAATAAAAGGCTTTTTTTCCCTTCTGGATAGATGCCAAGTAATGGGATTGCAGGATCAAACGGGACATC
>CAUYRH010128930.1:0-15702 GCA_963574655.1 Perodicticus potto
AGAATATAAATGTCTGAACACAATAACTAAGAAAATGTCATGAAGGCTATGTTAACCAGTTCTATGAAAATATTTCAAATTTTATATAAAATCAGCACATTGTACCCCATGATTGCATTAATGTACACACCTATGATTTAAGAAGTAAAAGAAAAAAAGAAAGAAAGAAAACAGGCCTTTGAAGCTTTTGATACTGTATTGGTGACCATCCCAAACTTTATGCCTAGAATTTCCTTTCTAATTAGATCTTTCACATTGATAGCCATCTGTCCTATCCCCTACACTCTACACATTTTACTTTGAAAATATTTAAATTTACAACAAAGTTGAATGTATTTTACAGTGAATGTCTTTATTCCTCCTGTTCCTACTGTACAGTCCTGGAATTTACAGTCATTTTTTTTTTCTGTTATGTGTATCACTAGATTTAGTTGTAGAAAGGAAGCAAAGAATAGGAGCTTGACTTTAAGAGACCAACATTTAAGTCTCTTTCCCTGGCTTACAGCAGTATTCTTTGGGTTGATGTCTCAAACTTTGAGTTAAAATTTTTATATGTAAAATGTGAACAATAATATTGACCTTAAGGTATTGCTGTTATGATTAGATGACATAGTTTAATTGCATAATAGACACTCAATAAGTGTTACTTTTCTTTTTTTTTTTTTTTTTGGTACATTAGCATTATTTATTTATTGTAGTTATTTTTGAAATAATTGCACTCCAGACAAATGGAGTTTAATTCTTTCTTTACTGTTTTCCACCTTTCAATTCCTTTAAAACAGTCAACAATTAGTTCACATGATCAGATTGGAAATGAGATGTTCTGGTAACTTAACGTGGGTTGAGAAGGCACAAAAAAGGATCTTCAAGGGGGATGGGAGGAAAGGCTGGCGTGCTCAGTGACGAAGTCTGGAGGGGCCACAAAAACATACAACAGTGAGATCAGCACTCAGCAATTCTCTCAACAACAAGGAGAAAAGAATGTGGGTCTGAGGTAACCTAGGTAATCAATGACCAATAGAAAAGGACAAAGTTGCCCAGAGGCACAGAGAGACTAAGGAAAGAGTTACCAACAATTTCAAACAGAGAGGAAGGGGATATTTATACCTGCACCCTGCCTTTGCAGCTGGGTTTCTCTCTTCTCACTCGTGAGAGGGACCGACTTCCAGCTCTCTTTGGAGGTGCTTTAAGCTTTCTCTTTGTGCTTAAATAACATTTCTCTTTGCTGTACTAAAGCCTTTGTGAAGTTACTTTTGCTTTCTAGTCATACTGCCTGTGCTGCTCCAGTTTTACCTTGGGTTTCTGCGCACTTTCACGTCTATTTCTCCGTGCCTCCCCTGAGCTCTATAGTTCTGCTGAGTGATCTAACCCACCAACTGGGTTTGGCAACCAAGACCCTGGAGCCCAACACAGGTCAATTCATTCTGATTATGTACTTTTGTGACCTCATGTATTCCGTTTAGCTTTTGTGGGGGGGATGTCTTCTGTCATTTCAAATGAGAATTTTATTGAGACAGTAGTGTCTTTAAACCCTGTATTTTATTTCTGTGGCATGCAATCAACATTTCTTTATTTGCTTCAATATTTTCAATAATTTTTAGTTTTGGTATTTTTTTTGCCTTTGAAATATTTTCCAATTTTTTTTTTATTTCTGTATGTGTAATTTGGGCTTGTCAGTATGTGAATGCTTATTTTTTTCCAATTCTTACAGCTAATTTTTACCTCATCTATTCTTCTATGCAGTGCATGATGATCTTATCTGAGAATTCTACAGTTCGGAAGCACTTATTTTTCTGCCTGGCCTTTCCCCCTCATTGGAAAAGATATGCATTTCTTTTACCAATTGAGCTACTCCTCAAGCATTATATATATATTTTTTTCTTATGGTTTTATAGCTCCAAGTACCATTCTCTTTTTCTAGATCCTTCCATATTTTCAAACTACATTATTAAAAAGTGCTTTTTATTGATGAAAGTGTCTATGCCCTTTTCAGTTTTTCATTTGTCGTATATAGTTTTTGTATACTCCTGCATTTTCCCAATTTAGTATTAACCTTAACTAATTTATCTTGAATTTTATTGTTTCTCTAAACAAGACGTTTCAGAAATAAACAACTATTTAGTAAGATACTATTACATTATTTTCAATTTAACTTTAAATAAGTTTCTTTAGAAATGGCTGCTGTTTGATGACTTCTAATGCATTGGGAGTTTATAGTTCACTTCACTTCTCTTTATACACCTCTTGAATATTTTAATCGTAGCTGTTGAACAATATTTGTGTTATAGTTGTGGACCAAAAAAGTACAGTTAACACTCCAATTATTTGGAACCATTAATTATAAGAAACATCTGTTAATGCAAAAGCAAACAATACAACTCCAAGTTTGAGAATGCCAAAATTATTCTAGAAGATGGAAAGATGGAAAAATATTATGTATAATAAGACTCTCTCACACCAGTATCCGTTTCTTTCCTGGTTCTTCACTGTAAGAACTTGATGGGGTTTCTCAGGGCAAAACCTGCAATGGTTGAGTGGTGGGAGGATTCCTGAGACTACGGTCCCAAGGAGTTTTCTCACTTCCCTGCTAATCTACACTCAACTTCTAGTGATTAGTCAAAAATTGCCATTTAAGTGTCCCTAGCAGTTCTCATGATTTTTTTACCCTCAGAATGGGACTGGCAGTAAAAAAGCCATACTAATTAATTTATATTTTTAGAAAAGTTTTATTTTTATATATTTAGGGGGTACAAGTAAAGTTTTGTGTCCTGGATATATGGCATAGCAATGAAGTCTGGGTTCTAATTGTAGCCATCACCTTGTACCCATTGGGTAACTTTTTATCCATCACTCCACTCCCAACCTCCACCCCTATAAGTCTCCAGGGTCTATTGTTTAATTCTGTATATCTATATGTACACATTATTTAGTTATTAATCTAATTGAGTATTTACAATTCCATTTTATTCGTTTCTGATATCACTAGAATCTAAATTGTTTAAATCATAGAAATTTATTGTCTCACTGTTCTGGAGGGTAGAAGTCCAAGACCAAGGTGTTGGCAGAGGCATACTTTCTCTGAGCGCACCAGGGAAAGATCAGTCTCAGATCTTTCTCCTAGCCCCAAGGCTTGCATTGTCATAAATTCAATCATCACATGGTGTTCTCCCTGTGTACATGTGTGTGTCCAAATTTCCCCTCTTTATCGACACCAGATACACCTTACTTCATTATGCCCACAAAGAGCCTATTTTTTAAATAAGCTCACATTATAAGGTTCTGGGGATCAGGACCTCAACATAACACTTGTATTCACACATGCAAAGAGATGTCTGATGCTAAAGGTACAAACTTCAACCAAGGCCATCTGACTCTTGTGATTTCCACAGCATGGTTATAAATCACTATAAAAGCTCAGGAAAGTCCTTTAGAACTAGACCACCTCACTGATAACAAACTTGCTTTTTGATCACATGTACTTAACAAATAGGAGACTTTAATTTAATACAGTAGTATTTCTATTTTTGCTTCTCTTTGAATTAAGCTGTTCTTTACGTAATTACAGGGACTGAGCAAATCTTTTTGATGAAATATCATGAACTAATATGTGAGTTTCAAGTTTCCTTTGTTTTAGGGAAATGATGAAAAAGATAAATGTATACCTTTAGAATAGTATTCTGTAGCACAATATTTTGCTTTATCTAAATCTGTATCCTTCCATGTAGTTATTATTATTAGCTTCTGATCATTAAATATTTTCTCTTCTCTTATTGTCACAGCATGTCGTAACCTTGGTCCTAGACTGCAAAGGTTTGATACAAACACATAGAAAAGGGATTCTAGGAAAGCTCACTTGCCAGATGTCAAATGTCAGCCAAGCTTTTGCTCCCTGCTTTGGTTGGCATTTTTCAGGCAGTGTGCTTTATTCCACTGCTTTATTTTCTTTTACTTTAGTTATTTTTATATCTACTAGACATTATATTCTGTTCATTTTTCTCTTTGCATATTTAGAAGTGATATTCTTTCTTTACTCTCTTTTATTTACTCAGAATAATTAGTTTTTTAAAAACATTTCCAAAATTTATTTGCCATGTATGTTGCAATATGTATCAGCACACCTTCCTTTCCTTTTTCTTTCAAATGGTGAAATCAGCAGGCGAAATTGAACTCTGCTTTTGGTAACATTGTAACTCTGTAGACAGGAATGGTGACTCTTTATGTTAGATCAAAACTGAGGGTTGGGGTAAGCTAGTCTCAGAACTAGGCACAAACAGGATCTTTCGAGTTTCAGGTCTGGCCCTCAGGCAGCCAGAAGGTCACAGAAGTTCATTCAACTGAAATAAATCTTCTTTGGGGAGTCACTGCTCCTGAAATTCAATTAGGTCATTCAGGGTGTCCAGCCTGCACAGGGAGGCTCGACTTTGCTTCTGTGTAAAACAGAAAAAGTAAATGAAAGTGAGTCCATTTGGGGACTCTGATGTTTTAAAATAAAGACCAAAATCAGTCTTTAATCCTTGGGAGAATAAAAACCCGGATTTTTTTAATCTAATGTGATACCTAGTATTTCTTTAAGCACCAGATCAAACAATTAACTGTTATTACTTGAATTCACAAGCTTCTGAATCATTGGCTCCTCATGTGTATAGATTTAGTAGAAATTCACAGCAGAGTTCTTTATGTAGGATCCTTACCAGCTTATAAATAGTGGTTTCTTAACCTAGAATGTGGGAAGACTTCCTGTGGTCATGAAGAAAAGATGTCACTCCTGTTCTAAAGAGGAGATTACTAAGGATTTAAAAGGCATCTAGTGTTGTGGAATAGGTTTTCAAATCATGGTCTTTGGAACACAATGACTCTACTGAGATGTTTCAGGAGGGTGAAATAGCAAAGTATTTCCCACCTAACAATTAAGATTTCAATTGCCCAAGGGGTTCATTCATTATTTTATCATTTTATTTAATGTTACTTATTTATATCACTAACCATTTTATGTAATGGAGTTTTTTATTTGAAAAAAAATTAAATACTAAGATTATTTTAAACCATTTGGGTGGGGGAAGGCCAGGATGTCAGCAGAGTTCTGGTTCAGGCTATTCCATCACCAGCTAAACAACCTCGGACAAATTCTCTCAGCTGTCTTCCTGCAAGGTTAGATTCTGAGCTGGGTCCAAGTTACTGAGGGGAACAGTGATTTAGAAGAAAGAAGGATATATGAAAGCAATAATATAAGTGTTTGTACATATACATACTTCAATATTTTGGTTATTTTAACAAAAAGTGAGTAGAGGTGAGGAAGAGGTTGAACTCTATGCTTTCACAATTAGATTGTGAGCTCCCTGAAGCATTTTTTATGATTTTTATTACTTTTTCTTAATCATTTGCCTATTGTAAGAGCTTCACAGTTTCTTATTTAATGATTAATTGAATGAATTGGCAAATGACCCAATAAATAGATGAGCTGTCTTATTTCTAAGATACTTTTATAATCTACGTTTTACGTCAAACCAGCCATTAACACCCTGACTGTGGACAACGGGGCTAGCATGAAAATGAAAGAGTTACACTGGAGTTGAACTGAATACAGCTTATTTCCTTTATGGTTAGAATGTTGAAAGTTCTATTCTTGCTCTGGCCTGAATTCTGCATAGCCATGACCTAGTATACATGGGGTAGCAAGTAGGCCAGTAGATGCTACCTTTTTATCTTGAGTCATAAAAGGTGGCAGTTTGGATTTTCGCCATCTAGTCTAGCTTTTGTGACAGAACTCCTTCTCTAGCTTTCTACATGACAGGTGGAGCAAAATGTAGTACATCAAAGTCCCAATGTACCAGATTCCTTGCTGCATACGATGTGTAATAATAGAATGGAAGAGGAAATTCCCTCTTTATATTAGACATAAAGGCAACATTACAAATACAGATATAGGAATTACATGAGTATGCACAAGATATGGGCCTGATCCTCAAGCCCTTCATGATTCAACAGCAGGGTCAAGATGAGCAGAACACAAATTATTGTAACTGAAGAGAAAGTAAAAAAATTGCAGAACATCTATACAGAGTGTGAAGAGCAGAAACTAGTTTATGTAATTGAGATTCACGAAAAGTATTGCATTTAAGACAGACATGAGCAAGAGGATGTCAACTGGCAGAAGTTAGAGGGAGAAGAGAGAGGAGGGCGAGCTAAACTGGACAGTGGAAACATGGTCTCTATTTTGGAGGAACATTGAGTAGTTGAAGGCAACTGGAACCTAAGGTAAACACAGCAAAGAGGCAGAAAATGAAGTTAGAAAGACATTTGCAGAAAGACTTTAATATCAGTGAAATATCCAGATGACTCAGTTGGAAAGGGGGAGCCAATGAAGGAGTTTGAGGAAAAGAAGAATTTGGCACTAGAATAGGTTTGCTGCTATGTTTAAGAAAAAAAGATGAGGGGAGAAGATGAATTGCAAAATTATTGTAATACCCTAATGCCTGGATTATTGAGAATGGGAGTGGAGAGTAAATAAAAGATGTAAGAAGTATTACTTATGGTCAATACGGAGTTTAATAAAACACTATTTTCAAAGCTGTGAACACTGTGGGAAAACCATAGGGGACAGACAATGCAGTTCCTTGAACTAGTTAGAGCGGGAGCATCACCTTCCCTATGTCTGAAGTGATACAAGATTGAAGCATCACTGGGATCCAGAAAGAGAATTGTGTGAAACAGAAATCCTCCAAGACAGAGAAGCAGCCAGTCCACGGCAACCGCAAGGAAAATAGCCTGACTTTATTGTCATCCTTCCTTTTGACATCTTAATAAGGCTCCCCACTGGCCAAGCACAACCGGAAATTCAAGGGCAAGATTGCTGCTAATATCGTCTGTTTAGGTCAACCTTCCAGGGTCTGGTAAGGCATGATCTGGAGGGCAAATGAAAGGTATTCTGTGTAGTTTATGGATGAATGCAGGTGACAACAGGTGAGATATCAGGTAGAGAGCTGAAAATGCAGATTTGGAAGATAGACGGGATGTCGGGCTGAGGACGAGGAGGTTGGAACTGATGAAGCTGAGTGGGTCAGCTTATGGGCAAAGAGGAGATGAAGGAAAAAGAAATGAATTATCGGTATGGAATTTTGAGAAAATGCTCCATTTAGAAGTAGAAAACTTAAGAGAAGACAGAGAGGAAGATTATGAGGCATGGAGGGAAAAGGAAGAACTGGGCTCAGGGGAGAGAAGGGGGACAGATAAACAAGATAAAAAATCCCAAGGCAGAAAACATTTTTAAGAAGAGTTGGGGCAGTAACACTTAGTAAGCAGCTGACTTTATCAATGCCAACTTGGACTTAAACTTCTGTTAAAACTGTGCTTTGGATTTGGGGAGATAGGAAAGAGGTAGAAAATGATGGTGGTTATAGCCAAGAATGAGACAAGGAGCTAACAATCATAACCTCCCTGTTCCTTTTAGTACTATTTTCTTCTCCTCAGCCTCCTGTATATATATTTTTTAATTGAGATAAAGTCTCACTTTGTTGCCCAGTCTAGAGTACTGTGGATTCATCCTAGCTCACAGCAACCTCAAACTCCTGGGTTCAAGCAATCTTCCTGCCTCAGCCTGCTGAGTACCTGGGGCTACAGGTGCACCACCTTGCCTGGCTATTTTTTTCTATTTTTGATAGAGACAGGGTCTTGTTCTTGCTCAAGCTGGTCTGAAACTCCTAGCTTAAACAATCATCATGTCTTGGTCTTCCAGAGTTCTAAGCTTACAGGTGTGAATCACCACACCTGGCCTGCTTACTGTATTTTTTCTTCTGTCTTCTTCCTCCTTCACATTTACTGAATATCTAGAATATACAGGGTGTTCATAATTTTCAATTTGCACTTGAACTTTTTGGACACCCTGTACTAGACAGTTTATCTACTTACAGCATCTCATTTATTCCTCAAAAAAACCTCAGTGAGATAGGTATTATCTTCATCATAAATGAAAGAAATTTCAGAGAGGTAAAGGATCTTGCCCATGGTCATACATTTAATAAGAGCTAAGCTCATTTTCAAAACCAGGACCCTCAGGCTCTGAACTTTGCATTATTTTCAAAACATCAAGCACTGTATTTGACATATAGTAATTATTTATTAGATAACTGGAGAAAAAGTGAATGAAGTGTGGCATAGAATATTGAATAAGAGATAGGCAACCTGGGGTTCAGTGATACTGTTCCTGTTGAATACAATCTATCCTCTCTGTTAATAAAACTTGCTTTTAACTGCTCTGAGAATGATCATGTCATTAAAACACTCCCTTAAAGAATGTTACTGTATAAATATTAGATAAATCATGAATATTTTCTATAATGCAAATGTTGGGGTCAAATTAAATATCATTTTCTTTATAAGATCCTTAATCTTTATTCAGTCATCCTTACTGATTTTGCCCCAAGAAAATGTATAACATAAATCTAAATGTTTTACGATGTATCATACTCACTGTTCAATTTACAGTACATAAATCAAGATATTGCCAATTACTCACAATGTGATCATAGTAAGTTGTTGTGAAACCAGTGACATAAATGTGTTCAAGCCAAAAGACAAAACAGAATCTTGTGTAAGGAATGATGGAAGTCCGGTGACCAGTGCTCTTTCCCTTTCCCCCCAAATGATTGAATTGCACCCACTGTTCATTCTCATTGCAAATGAAAAATTAGAACTGAGCAATCTGGTCTGCTATTAAAATATTTTCCTTAACAGGAAAAAATAGGAAATGTCCAATATTTTAGCATCCCAGCCAACACAAATAACAGCCTTCTATTTGTGAACTTTAGATATGCTGTTAAGATAGCGTCATCTGTCTACTATGTGACATTTAGTGATAATTTTATACGATTTTTTGTATCAAATGCATTAAAATTACAGAAATTATTGAATAAATATCTTAACTACATTTTAAACTAGCAATTCAACCTGTATATAGATATTCTCATTTCTCCCCTTAGTTTCTGTCTGGAAAATTCCTCTAGTTCTCTATAGTTCTACATTGTTCTGTCCTTAGACTACTTGGGATATATTGCACATAATTAATATCTACTCACCCTTGTAAAGTAGAAAATTGGCACATTTTATTATTCTCATGGCACAATTAGAAAATTGATCTAACATTGAGATGCATTCAAAATTAACAGAGCCACAGAGAAACCCAGTGTCCAAGTAACAAATCCAGTACCCTATAATATACCTATTAGTCAGAACTGTGTTCTGATCACTGCACTCTCTACTCATATAAGAGAAATAAAATAATCTCCCCATCTACCTTTGGATATACCAATACATGTTTAAAAGTGACATAGCTATGAATTTGAAAAGTCTCAGGTCTCTTTGGTCTCTACTCGTATTTTTGTGCTCATTTACAGATACTCTCAAAGTTAAATTTTAATTCCCTTCTATTTCTTCTACAGAAGATCTTTTACTAGCTTCAAAGAAGCTTCTTCAAGGGAAGGATGAAGTGATTCTTGTATATTGCTAAGAAAGAGGAATCTAACTTTACTTTAGAACCTTTGTCTATAATGAATTTTGAGGGAAACATTAGGTGTCAAGTGAAATTGAGTTTTTCAGGCCAGTAATGGTTATATATAATTAAAAGATAAAAATATAGAGAAAGTCCAGATGATTTTGACAAATTTGATGCTGTATTAAAATATCAAGGAAGGAGAAAAATTCTGTCCCTTTTGAAATAGTAGACTCAAATTCATTTCATGGCAAAAGATTACATGGACTTGATCAGAAATATTGTAAAAAGTTTTAGAATCTATTAAATGATGTTCCTTTTCTCCTGGCATCACAATCTTTTTTAAATTATCTACAAGGATAACTTCTGTATCCAACTAACCAACTTATTTATTCAGCAAAAATCATTTTTAAAGGGTTTGTTTTGGGATATTTTTGTCTTTGGAATCTTTAATTAATTAGTCCAGTGCCCAACACAGGCATGGTCAACTGAGTGGTTATTTGGGATTCAGATAAAAGGAAAATTTAATTCTAAATATGTAAAAATAAAATGTAAAATGAGCATAGTGATATTGCTATTATTTGGGGGTAAGTCAATATAATTTTCTTAATATATCAAGCACATTAGACATCAAAGTCAATTAAATTAAAAAGTGGCTGATTTACCTCAGCTATCATGTATTATTTGAAAATACTCTCAATTATCTGTTTGTTTGAAGATGAGATATTAAAATATAATTAAGTGCCTCTATTACCAATCATTTCATTAGGCCCTGGGATTCAATTCTTGTTACCTGCCTATTGAGCTAACAATCTATGAAGCTTTTGTGGAAAAGATATACTCGAGTGTAGTTTTTGATTAAAAAAAGAGAGAGAGAGAGAGAGAAAGTGGAATTGTGAAAGAAATGGTTGATAAAATCTTAGAGATATTTGTAATTTTATTTGAACATGTCTTACTTTTGACAAATAGTGCAACACATACCAGCCCGAGAGGAATTAGATATTAATTGCGTGTGGAACCTTAGACTAGTCTGAATTTTTTTTTTGGGGGGGGGCTTCATATTTCAAATCTGCAAAGTGCAAGGTTGAGTCATATTTCTAAAATCCTATGTCACTATAAAATACCGTGTTAGGTTATATTTTCATTTGGAGCCAGTAATGTTGAACATTTTGTTTATGTAATAAACCCCACTGTCTCATGCCTGAAATTGAATTACATTGAAACAGTCTGGGAGGCCTTGATTAAATTCAGGAAATACCTAGGTCTTAGGAAAGAAAAATGTTATTTAAACAAGTGAATAAGGATAATACATGCTGATAACCTAGGACTTTGGGTTCCTAAAAATGTGACCACTTTTGAGAGAAATGAAAATACTCTTCCAAGTAATATTCCTGGGGGTGGCATGAATTAAGGTTTCTTTCACAGATTAAAGAAACTTCTACAGACTAAAAAAAAAAAAAAAATGTTCCTTAGTGACAGTGAACCATTTCCTGACGTATTACTTGTCTGAATGTTTTATCTCCTCTACCAGGTGTATAAACTAGAAATTAAGACAGAATTAAACACAATTTTGTATTTTTTATAGTGAATACATTCTCTATTATCTCCACATAATAGGTGTATAGTAACAGCTACCAAATGAATGATGCTAATATGAACAAATAAGTATTGGGATGCAGATGAAAAAACCAGGGGCAATGTTGTCATCAAGCTTGACTACAAACTGATATCCATGGGCTCAGTCTGTCTACTTCTAAGATCAGTAGTTTGATTCAGATGTTTAAAATTTTGAAAAAGTGCAGAGAAAAGGGGGAATCATTTCAACTTGGAATGAATAGCCTTGGAAGAAAAGCCTAAAGGTAGTGGCCTTATTCACCTAAAGAAAGTTATTTGAAGAAATAAGGAGAGGTTACACTGAATTATGTATGAAGACACGCTACTAGCACCTTCTTTTAGAAGGCAGACAAAATTTGTTTTTGTTAAATGTTTTTGGAAATATTTGAGTTTCACATATATTAATTAGATTAAGCTAAAAAAGTATGTGAAAGTATCACATACTTTCAGTTTGAAACATGACTTTATACATATTATTTCATTTGTTCTCATTTGATTCTCACAAATATCCAGAAAGGCAGATAGCTGAGATATTATTATTATCTGTTTTTATTTTGGAGACAGAGTCTCACTTTGTCACCCTCATTAGAGTGCTATGGTGTCACAGCTCACAGCAACCTCCAACTCCTGGGCTTAGGCGATTCTCTTGCCTCAACCTCCTGAGTAGCTGGGACTACAAGTGCCCGCCACAACGCCCGGCTATTTTTTTGTAACAGTTTGGCCAGGACAGTGTTTAGACCTGCTACCCTTGGTATATGGGGCTGGCGCCCTACTCACTGAGCCACAGGTGCTGCCCCTGAGATATTCTTTTCATTTTAGGGAGGATAATCTGCTGCTCAGAGATGCTTAGTACTTTCTCCAGGGACTCATGACCACTACGTAGCAGCTGGAACCAGACACAGGTTTTTAGGCTTCTACTTTGGTGCCCTTTACATTACAGCACCTTGTCTGAGAGGTAGACATGAAATCATTTCCTTTCTAGGTATCCTAAGTTCTCAAACAATATGCAATGCATTTGTATGCACAACTAAGTATTGTATCTGAATTGGACTTTTGAATTGTGTCTGATCAGTATTAATAACATCTTATATTTATATGAACACACTAAAGACACAAAACAAATTTAAAGCCATAATTAATAAGGAAAAGGACTCTTGTTCTGAATCTAACACTCTAGAATTCACTTGATTCTGAATTTTCAAATATAAAATTGTGTCGATAGTTCACATTCCTCTGCTGATGGATTAAATTCCTCCTTCTGCCTTTAAATAACTTTAAATTTGCAAGAAAAGGCACTTTCCCTCCTGGTATGCTTCCTGACTTCCAGAGAGGAGGCAGCAGCCCACTGAGAGTGGTGGCTACCCAGCATGAGCTGTCCAATCTCGCTGGAAGTGGGAGCTCAGGAAAATAACAAAACTAAGCAAATAGAAAAAAAGAGAGAGAGAGAGAGAGAGAGAGAGACTGAGAATTTCAATTGCCAGCATAAGCCCCCAAAGGGAATTAACAAGAAAGAGATAAAAATTATAGACTATAATTATTTCTGTCAAAAGGATCTGTAGCAGCAGTCTTTTCCTAACCTTACCATCAAAAGAGAAGGAAATGGCTGAAAGTATAATTTTCTCTTATGTCATTTGGGGCTCCTAAGTGATGAGAAGGATTGAAGTGCAGGCACAAAGACAATTGTGTACCAGGTCAATGAAAACTAACTTCTGTCTTCAAAGGAGAGATAATGTATAAATTTCCTCCCTTTCTAATCATGGAATAATACTTCAGAGGCATGTTACTAAAATGATTCACATAAGTAAAAATTCAGTGAATATCTGTGCAATTCTTCCAAGATATGAGTTACTGACCAGGCATCCCAGTTCCCTAGAGAGTTTGCAGTCTGACGGAGCTGCATGTAGTAGCTGGAGTGAGTGATCGAAAATGACAGTCTCCATTAGCAAGATAGAAAAAAAGTAGAAGAGATTATTTCTAGTTGGGAAAAATCAAAGAGAACTTCTTAGAGAGGTTAGATTGTAGCTACGTTTGAAAGACCATGCAGATTTGAATATTTGGAAATGGTAAAGGCATTATTAAAATATTCTTGATGGAGGGAACAATATGAGAAAAAGAACCAGTGTGTAGCAAAAAATTGTAGTTGTGTCACACATCATACATAGTTCTGTTTGACCAGAGTGTAGGGCACATGAAGATTAATGGAGAAGTAAGAATGAAAAGCTGGAGACGAAAAAGAATTGGATTTTATTCAGTAGACAATGTAAAACCACTCAAGGTCTTGATCTGAGAATAAAGTGATCAGAACTGTATATCTGGAAGATTAGCAGTGAATTTTAAGGGGTGCTAAAGGTAGAAGGAACTACAGTGGGAGGGAATTCCAGTTAAGAGGTTATCACAGTAGCCCAGAAAAATGATAATATAGATGTATACTTTAGGAGAGGTAATGGAAATGGACGTAAGGAAATGAGTAAATTATGCTGTTGATTGATCAATTAGTATGCGTTGGATTCCCTATACTCTGCTAGGCTTTGAAATAATATTGGTGAGAAAAACAGAAATGGATTTTGCCTTAGTAAGGTTTATATAAGAATACAGTAGTGGGGAAAGAGATTATTGAAACAGTCTCATAATTGTGTAATTTCAAACACAGAATGGGTTATGAAGAGAATACACTTAGTGTTAGACAAATAGGCAGTAAAAGAACTGACCAAGGCTTGTGAAGGAACAGGGAAGCCTTCCCTGAGGAAGGAACATTTAATATGATATCAGAATTGGGAAGAATTAAGTGTAAAAGAGGAAGAGAGAGATGTGAAACAGTATTCTAAGTGGAATGATCAGCATATTCAAAAGCTTGACTGTGAGAGAATCCCTCGGGTCATGGTCAAGTAACTCAGAGGAGATTGGTGAGGTTGACACAAATGAAACAAGAGCCAGAGCAGCATGAAACAGAGTGAGGCTGTGACCAGGGTGAGAATGCTCCTGGCCTGGGCCATCCAATTAAGCCTACTCTAGTGGAAGAGCAACAGACTTATAGCAGGAAAGCTATAGCTGTTGAGTTGTTTGACACATAGATGAAGTAAATGTCATGTATACACAATGGAATATTATTCAGCCTTAAAAAAGAATGAATACTATCAATTGCAGCAACAAGGATGGAACTGCAGGTGATTGCATTAAGTGACGTAAGCCAGGCACCAAAGGACAACATCACATGTTCTCACTCATATGTGGGAGCTAAAAAAGTGTGTCTCCTGGAGATAGGAAGTAGAATGATGGACACCACAGGCTGGGTAGGGTATATAAGTGGTGCAGAAAGGTTGGCTAATGGGTACACAAATATAATTAGAAGGAATAAGTTCTCATGTTCTGTGGCAGAGTAAGGTGACTCTAGTTATCATCAATATATTGTATATATTGAAATAGCTAGAAAAGAGGACTTGTTCCTGACACATAGAAATGACAAATACGCCAGGTAATGGATACCCCAAATACCTTGACTTGATTATTACACGTGCATAAAGTAAGATACCACATATAGCCCCAACAGACCGACAAATATCATGTATCAGCAAAAAATGGGAATGATTTAAATAGATGATTCTCACAGATGTATGGAAAATGATCTTGAGATAGGCAAAATTTGATCTGGGGAGACCAATTAAGAGGCTATTTCAATAGTCCAGGTAAGAGGTAATAGTAGGTCAAACTAAATTAGTTGCAGGAAAAGAGAGAGAAGTAAATTATGTAAAATTTCTTAACAAAGTAAATGTGGGGTTAGAGTGTGACTTTTTTGGTATTTTTGTTGGTAAATGAAACCATTAAAAAATAGGAGAGAAACTATGCCTTTGGTTTTGAGAAAACTGAGCTGAAATTGCCTTTGAGCTATAAGGGAAGCAGGGTGGGCAGCTCAATATACAGTCTTGGGACTGAAAATAATTTGGGAAACATCAGATAGTGCGTAACATGGGTAAGATAAAAACCACCAGGCAGAACTTTAAATGTACAATGTATACATAAAGTGCAAAGAGAGGAGGGACTAAATCTGACACTTGAAGATTTCAACATTGAATGGCCCATTTACGGAGAGTGAGTCAGATAGAGAAAGAAGAGCCAGAGACCTTGACAGAAAACTTAGCGAGGGGCGTCTTGGAAGCAAAGGAAAGAGAATGTTTCAAAAAGAAAAGAGTGATCCAGTGTGAGGGATCCTGTCAGCGGTCTTATAAGGGGAGGTCTGAAGATACACGTTAGATTCAGTCACTCAGACGTTACTGGTGACCTTGGTGTGAGACATTTCAGTAGTGTGATTGGGTCACAATGAAGCAAAATTCAACTAGGGAGGTTTGAAGAGAAAGGACAGTAAGCAGTGAGCATAGAAAATCTCTAAGAGAAATTTGAGTATGAAGAAGATGAGGTAGGGTGCAGCTAGGCAGAGGAACATAACGGATTTTTAAAAGAGTTACCTTCTTCTAAAAATAATTTGAGTTATGATACGTTATTGAGTTATTATCATTTACAACTTTGTGATAACTTTTAAATGTATAATAACGTCTAAAAACAGAACTAGAGGGGAAGGAGCCAAGATGGCGGTCTGTAGCCAGCTTTCC
>CAUYRH010128932.1:0-14852 GCA_963574655.1 Perodicticus potto
GCCTGTAGTCCCAGCTACTTGGGAGGCGGAGGCAGGAGACTCGCTTGAGCCCAGGAATTGGAGGTTGCTGTGAGCTGTGAGGCCACGACACTCTACCCAGGGTGACAGCTTGAGGCTCTGTCTCAAAAAAAAAAAAAAAAAGCTACTGGCTCGGCGCCTGTGGCTCAAGCGGCTAAGGTGCCAGCCACATACACCTGAGCTGGCGGGTTCGAATCCAGCCCAGCCCTGCCAAACAACAATGACAGCTGCAACAAAAAAAAAATGTCCAGGCATTGTGGTGGGCACCTGTAGTCCCAGCTACTTGGGAGACAGAGGCAGAAGACTGGCTTGAGCCCAGGAGTTGGAGGTTACTGTGAGTTGTGATGCCACAGCACTCTACCCAGGGTCTAAAATAAATAAATAAATAAATAAATAAATAAATAAAGAAAGAAAGAAAGAAAGAAAGATGTTTAAAAAATAAAAGCTACTAAAAAGGTCAAAAGATACAAAATAGCCAATATGTAAGACAGACAAGTTTAGAGATCTAATGATAAGGACTTACATTTACAAAACATTGTATTGTATTTGAGATTTTTGCTAAAAGAGTAGATTTTAGGTGCTCTCATCACACACACACTGAGTAACTATGTGAGCTCACTTATATGTTATTTTGCTTGACTACAGTAACCATTTAGGTATCTATATTATATCAAAACAGCATGTTGTACACCTTAAATATATGTAATACATTTTTTTTAAAAGGAAAATGAAAACTATTGAAGGATAAACTTCAGCAAATCAGGAGATAAGCATTAAAATGTAGAAAACTCAGTGGCAGTCATGGAATCTACATAATTACACACAAACAAATACAGGGTTTTTTGCCACTGCTGAGCACAATTCACATGTTAAAAACTCTGATAAAGGAGGAAAAGAGGCAAAAGGAAGAAGAGAAGGGGGTTTATTGTTGTTTCTCTACGTTTTCTATCTTGTATAGTGAGTGGGATGATAAGGGATAGTAGGTAAAGCTAATGAAACAACTGATTGAGGCATAAAAGGTGGGGGAAGGTGGCAAGGGAATGGTCTGCCCTCACAAGGAAGAATATTTATCATTGACATTGAGTTCCTGGTGCATAGTGGTGATAATCACCAGCCTGACTTAGAATTGGTTTTACTATTGTTTAAAAATGTTCTAAAGAACAATGCACATCCTTATTACTAGTATCTGGCATGAACAGCTCACACAGCCTCACCCTTGGTATTTTACTGAATAAAGGTACAATTCGTAAATATACCATCACAAAGGCCAACACTAAAAAGATAATGCAATCAGCTAAATGGAGCTGCAGAGTAGAGGAAAGCAAAGGGAAAGGAAAAACATATTGGCTAATTTCATTGTTTGTCATTGTCTAGAGTTAATTGGTACTGAAAAAAAAATGCCATTGCAACTTTGAATAGGCAGGGATTTATTAAACAAGAAACCCTGCAGCTCAAACCATAAAGGAATCATTTATAACCTCGGATAATTTTTAAAGCCTTCTATTCCTTAAAAGCAACAGAAGATTATACAAGCTAGGCAAAGTTAATAGATTTAAATGTAACCACCAAAAAAAAAAAAAAAAAAAAAAATTTCTCCAAATTTTTAGGAAAAACTCAAATATAAAACAATTAAAAAAGGAAATCATATAGTGAAACACTTTTTAAAAAAAGAATAAAGCATAAGACACTTTTCATCCTAAGAAAATAAGAGGTTTCCTTCTCCACAAGTGGACATAGTCTCTTCCCTTCCTGGCTTACTTTTCTTACTTTGTTCCTTTTTCCTCCTGTCTTGCATGCAGAAGCTGTGAACAAATAGTCATTTCTTTTTTGGAAGGGCTAGTGGTATATATAGGGTGCGTTGGCACCGTAGCAGACAAACAGCCTTCTGCAACCACAACTGCCATCATCGACTATTGGTGTTACCTTGCTTGCCTTTTAATTATGCCCAGGAGTGGACCAAGTCTTAGAACAAATGCCTCGTTGTGTCACTGAACTACCTCAGTGTGCGGTGTGGCAAGAGCACAGGCTCTGGAGAAGGACACTTCGATGTTTAAAATGTACCTTTTCCATTCACTCTCTTTGTAGCCTCATCACATCTCCATGTTCAGCCTCCTCACTTGAAATATCAAAATAACACACACCTTGCAAAGTTGTCATGTGGATATTAAAAGGTAATAGCCATTGAGCACTTACTATGTGCCCGGCTCTTCTTAAGCATCTTACCCTGTGTCAACTCACTGAATTTTCACAAACACTGAGGAAGTCCCTACATTATTATATCCATTTTGCAAATAAACTGAAACATTCAAAAATGAAGTTATTTATTCAGAACTACACAACTAGCTGAAGGAGAAACTGGGTTTATAAATTCAGGCAAACTGATTTTAGGGTCTGTTTTTCTTAACCTCTTTGCTATATTGTCTGTCTAACGGAGAGGTTCCAATAAAGCATGTCATGTGTCTTAGCAACTAGTAGATGTTAAAGAACGAAACGATTCCTGAGAAGCCAGCCGGCCCCGTTGCTGTTTCAGATCAGAGCATGAAGAGTCAGATAAACTGTTGATTTTCAAAGCACTGTGAGAAGGAAGTGGAATTTCAGAAAAAGGGAAGAGACAGGTGGATAACAGCCATTCCCGATAAGTAGCTCACCTTCAGAGAGGGGAATAATCAGCAGAGGATTAGGAGCAGATGTCCTGGCAAATGACAGAATCAGTCCCAAAGGAGAGGACTAGCCAGTCTCTAAAGAGGGGCAGCTGGAGGATTGTAGACTGATGGGCTCCTGAAACCCAAGGGATGCATAGTCAGCCATGTGCATGACGAATGGAGTTAACTACCATCGTGGTCACCCAGAAATTCTTCCTGGGTGATCTGACTAGTAAGTGTCTCCTTTCATGCAATCAAATCACTGGGGCCTGCACATTACTCATGTTCACATCCAAATTCACATCCACATTCCCATGCCCCCTCCCCCACACCCATACATCCACCAACAACTTCAGGTTGCAGGCCCCAAATGCCATCAGTACTGACTTGGCTTCTGTTTAACGTGAAAATTTCAACTGCAAAGTGAGATCATGAATTTCTGCCCAAATCCCTGAATATGGCTTGAAATGGAAAGCAAATGTTCAGATGAAATCGAGTTACCAAATGCATTGTACCTTGAATGCAAAGGTCTATTTCTGGATTTGGACAAAGAGGCCTTTAATGCCTTCACTCTGCCTCAGCCCAGGGCCCCGGGCCCAGGAGCCTGCTGGAGGCCTGTCTTGTGTAGCTGTGAGCAGACAGTAAAGACTTGGCCTTCCTGTTGTTCCACTTCTTCAAAGCTTCCCAGGAGGAGAAAACCGTATCCCGCACTGTCAAAAAGGAGCTTTCAGCTCACTTCATTCACTGTCACCACCAATCGTCAAACAACCAGTCTCTTTGCAGTGAAGACTCTTTATTTTCATTGTCCAAGTAATTTATTTATGATGCTTACGCACCATGGGGTCCCTACGTGGTAACAGCAGGTGTTATACCATTTGCTAAATATATTTCTCTCCAATCATGCTGCCATGCTGAGCTGTCCAAACAGATGTGTTCCTAATGCCTGCTTTCTTCCAGGGAGGTGCTCTGCTGATCTCGGGCTCCCACAGAGATTAACCCATTGAAGGATGAGGCCAGAGCAGCCAGGGGAAAAGCCTGAGGGTCCTTTCCCCATCCGGCCTCCCAAATGGTAGAGTCAGACACTGTTGGGAGCACTGGCCTCTGTTCCCTTGTCCTTCCCTGGACAATAGCTGTGTCACAGGAGGTGAGAGAAATTGTTACAAACTGTCATCCTGGGCCCAGTGTGAGCTGCCACCTCTCACTGGAATTGCCCTTCACACCAGTGCTCTGTTTAGCAGGGCAGATTGGCAGTTTTGAACAAAATGAGCTTCTGAATTTAAAGCCATGTGAGCATGAAATCATGTTGTAGATGGGTCGTGGGATTGGAGAGAGTCCCTACCACCTCCACACTGCAGGGCACCTGAGGACAATGCGTCCGTCTCTCAGGGTTATTTCTGGAGTCTGGGCCAAAGTGAAACCTTGATAAGATGGGGCCAGTGGGCACCTGGATGGCTTGGGAGTTTCCAAAATTTCTCTGTAGTTGATGATATTTCTTTTTCACGTGTCATGGAATATAGTTTGAACTAGACAGGTGTGACCTGTTTTTTAATGGCTATCATTTTCTAAGAAACTAGAAATAAAAATGGAATTATATTGATTGATTCTAGGAAAACTGCCAGAGGAACATTAGAAGAGGGAACATGAGGTCAGAGATGAGCTTTTCCCAGGACAGTTGGTCTTGCTGCTTTTTGGTACCTGAGGACCAGATGCCAGGCTCCATGGGCATACTCTGTTTGTCCTTAGAGAGTTAGCACCAGGAGGGTGGGGACAATGCTATTCATTCACCAAGGAGGATAAAGTATATCCCCCTACCTGGGGCAATCTATAAATAGTTGAAAGAGCACATTAGTGGAATTTCCCTCTGCTGAGGATGTGTTCAGAGTGTATTATTTTCCCACCAAGGTCCATATGTTCCAAGTGGATCTCTACATAATCAGGCACAGGACTATCCTTGTGTTAGGCAGGGGTGTCCAACCTGTTTTCTTTTTGCTGCACTTTGAAAGAAGAATTGTCTTGGGTCACACAAAGACACATTAATGAAAGCTGATGAGCAAAAAACCCCACAAAAGGTCCATGCATAATTTTTGTGATATTCAACACCACAGGTAAGCAAAAAAGTCCTCACATAATCAGCATGTGACCTATGGGCCATAAGTTAGATGCCCCTGTCAGGGAGAAGCAATGGCCATAGCCTACCTGTTTTCCTGACTCTCCATATGTAAGTGTAGAAGTTGGACTCTCCTCTTCACAGTTGACTTCTAGAGTTCTTGGTCTATTTAATAGAAGGAAAAAACCTCAAGAAGGTATCAGCCTGCCTGATGAGAAGGGGCTCAGCAGGCTTTGGTGTGAGCTAGGAAAGAGCAGAGCTTAGCTCAATGTTTTTCAAACCTTTTTATCTCCCAGCACACTTGAACTTACAGTTAAACTTCTGCAGCACACTTAAATTATGTTGAACAATAATAAGAGTAAAAAAAAACCAAACTTCCTGTGCTTTGAATTTCTTTCAAAAATAATTTAATTAATGATCTTTAAAAATTTTGGCAGCACACCTAAGATCTTCTCATGGCATATGCTTGAAAACTCACTGGATTAGCCCATCCCTACACCCAAGTCTCTGCAGCAATTCACTATGTCATGTGTTGACATCAGTTCATAGACTGAGGACTCTGAGCTAAGGCTTGTGCTCTGATGAAGACTCAGTAGTAAGGGCCTGGGAGTAGGCATATTCTCTAACATGGATAGGAGGGGACCAGAACTACTAGATAAAATGCAGTTTTAAATTTAAATTCAGTTTTAATTCAGCTTACAAAATGGTTTTGGAGTATTATATTCAATTCCATAGTAAGGAGGTATTATTAACTAATACCAAAATTTTCTTCAGGCCCTGTGAGGTTTATGTTTTATAAGTGTGAAGAGTCATATGTACACATCAGAGATGTGGACTCTAATTCTCATGCCAACTGTTGGAACACTTGAGCTGAAGGAACCCCTCTAGGATTTGTTACAAATACCGACACCTGGGTCTCATGGGCGCCTGAAGGGGCTAAGGGGGGGAACCCATAGCTCCTTACAGAATTTTGTCTTGAAATAGTTTCTTACTGCTTAGCTTGGTACCCATTAGTGTAGAACCAGCTAAACTGGCGGAAGTTAGGGCTCACATATTAGTTATCTGCAGTTCTTCATACTGATAACAGGAGTTGCAATTCTTTAGAGTTGCTGGGTTAAGGCCTTAATTATCATTGCTGGGAGCAGGTGGAGGGAGTCAGTTTGGGGTAGATGGCCATTGCTCTCAGGGGATACGGCTTTGGAGGAGGGGTTGTGAAACATTTCCCCATGGCCTCTTTTACTCTGTCATTTGGTCTGGAAGGAGCCAATTGATAGCAAGCACAACAGTAATAACACTTGGTATTTATTGAGATTCTGCTATTTGGGGGAAGGGGGGTAAGTATTGTACACATATCCTCATATGTAAATAGTAATGCAACCCTATGAATTTAACAGTACAGAGGCTCCTCCAACTTAAGATGAGGCTATGTCAGGATTAATGGTTTATGTAATTCCATCGTAAATTAAGGAGCATACTGGAGGCACATTGCTTTTGTAGCATCATAAAGCCGAACCATTGTAAATCTGGGACTGTCTGTACTACTACATCTAGAAAGTGGGTGAGAAAATTAAAGAGTAAAGGGATTTGGAAAGTTTTCCAAAGCCAGAGGTATGGCTGGGTGGGGTACTGGACCCCAATGGAGAGGGCGGAGGAAACTAGGGAGGAACTGTGTAGACCACTGGCTCTGAGCCTGCCATGGCTGCATGCTGCACGCTGGGTTTTCCAGGTACGTGTGTGTGACAGCTGGTTGTAGTTTTAATCAAATTTGGGCCAATTGAGGATTCCTCATGGAGGCTAAGTGGAGTGATGCACAAGTGGAAATCAAGAACTTGAACTTGTGAGTAATTTCCCCTCTAGTTTGATAACTGTCAAACAAAGGTGATTTGTGCTACCCACAGGGATGCTTGAATAATAATTTGATAAATATACCCAGCACTTGCTTCACAGAGTAACGCTCTTTCAAAATGATCCCCTGACACCAATATTATAGCATTGTCCTTGTAAGCCCACACTCAGATGAAAGCGTGTCCTTGAAAGGAGAACCTTTTGAAGTCAGAGACTAAGGGTAGAAGTGGCACTCAACTTCACTTGTTATTTTTGCCTATCTGCCTAGGTTTTATTCCACAGTGGTTATTTTTCCTCCTTATTTTGAAACGTCACTGATTTGGAAATGAAAGTAGGGAGAATAGTGGGAATGTTCTAAGCAGCAATCAACTCTCTTTTAGAAACCATATTATAGCAGTTCATTTTCTCTTTAGGCTTCCTAAACCAAATCAACACATATCCCATTAAAAAAAAAGTTTAACAAGATGAATACATGTTTACAGAATTTCTCTTGCAGATAGCACTTTGTTTGGAGAAAAAAGTCAGTAAGTTTCTTGGGATTGGAAGTGAGACCCAGTGGGCAGGTATAGGTAGTAAAAGATAGTCCCTCAACTACAGGATGTGAGAGGAGAAAGGAAATGTGTGTGGAGAACAGAGAAAGCAAAGGCATCAACAAGGTAGGTGGAAAGGGAAGAGGGGATGGGGGTAGGAAGCTTCATGGCAGCACGGTTGTCAGAGACTTAGGGAAAGGGACATGCTCCGTGGATTATTTTATTATTTCTTAAAAAATTATTTCAGATTAATCTGAGGGTACAAATAATTGGGTTACATGCTTGCATTTGTTAGGTGAAGGGCTCAACTACAACTTGAACTTCACTAACAAACACTGCCTGGATTTTTAAGTTCCTTGTTGTCGGTGCTCTGCCAACTCTCTCTTCTTAGCTTTTGCCCTTGGACACCCCAATAGAATGACCATCGGTGAAACAGATGTTTCTCACTCTTTCCTTAGGGCAGGGGAGTGCATTTTTTGAAGACTTTGGAAGAGAAGCCTTCCTGCATTTGGGTCAATGTTAGGCAAAGCAGCCCTAGGAAGTGGGGATCCTAGGGGAAGCTAACACCTGCACTCCAGAGCAGCGAAAGTGACAACCACTCCCCTTGGATAGCAGCACAGGTATTTGGAATTTAGAATGCTGAATTTTATGTTCAGAGTATTTAACTTAATTTGCCTTGCTTATAATTCTTTTTCTTTCTGTGTGGTATCTCATATGGTTCCCTTCAGGAGTGATGAGGCAGTTGATTACCTGTTGGCAGATAATGCCATTTGTGGCTAATCTCTTGCTTGCTCAAATGAATTATACGCTTTATGTGTTTTTCAAAGTACAATCCATGGCTTGGCAAGCTGTTAAAATGGTCCCCTATAGGGCAGAGTGCAGAGATACCACACATTCTTCTGGCTCTGGATGGAATTAATTCTGAGTTGCAAAAATAAGAAAATAAGATTACAAGAGAGAATGGATAGTTCATGGTGAGAGCAAATAAAGGTAAATGGGAATAAAGAGCTTTGCCTTGCTTGTAAGAAAGCACTGGAGAGACTTTTGAGGATAATATCCTTAACATTTATATAGCTCTTGATATTTTTAAAGTGCTTCCTGGTAATTAAGGATCATTAATCAGATATGAGCTGCAGGTCATTCAGTGAATTAGCTGTTGATTTAGATTGAGAGCTGTGCATAATTCTGGAGACTACGAACAAGCATGATTCATTTTACACTTCTCAGGAATTTTTACTTTCTTTTGCTCATTGAGGGTTGCTATGTCTAAGTTCTCATTATGAATACTATAATGCATTTATAATTTGTTGCTTTGATATTTGATATTTACAGCCATATTTACGGAGATAAGAGTACGTAGGGAAATGCCAAGTTGTTAGAGATGTCACAGGAAAAGTCATCACAGAGTGCAGTCCCTCTCCTAACACAGAGGGACACGCTGGCACTCAGTAACCAGTAGATAACACACAACAGGTTGAACATTGGATGTTCAAATGATTAGATGCACCCAGTGATTCTGGGGAATCGTGATTAAATGCCATGTTCTCTGCAAATGGAGGTTTGAGTTCTAAACCTCCCGCTCCCCAGCTGTGTGACATTAGGCAAGTCACTTAGCTTCTCTGCTTTTCAATTTACTTATTTGTGAAATGAGCGATCATTTATTTCTTCAGTTGTTAAGAGGATTAAATTCTTAAGGACAGATTTGCTCTGATCCCTCCCCAAGTAACACTGAGTTTTGCCTAGAAACCGGGGATGGGAAAGTTTCCCATCTCTCCCTGTGCCATGGAAAGGCTTCTGCTTCTGCAAGAAAAGTCTGGTGAAGTAGTGAGCTTTCATGGCTGTAGAAAAGGAGACAATGTTCTTGTTGGCAAAAAATTGCTGGCTCTTATCTTTTGCTATTTGAGCTCGGGGAAGGCCTGTAGAAAAGAACTTGTGAGGGAGTGGAGATTCCCCCTTGCCTGGAGCTCTCAGGGATTCTAAATTGGCTCCTGCTGGCTCACATTTGGGCTGTCAGAATTCATTATAATTCATTGCAGCTGTTTTATTCCCCCATCCCACCTGCTTTTATGGTAGTTAACTCTTCCTGTCCAGATTTGTCACAGGTGAAACAGTCAAGGATCTGGCTTTTTCTTGGACAAGCTTATCACTTGGGGTTTAGTAACCTCAGCTCTCTGACAGACATGAGAAAATTTATAATTTTGTAGATTATCTGCCTTCTAGTTGTTAGGGTAAGAAAAATGTTCTCTTGCAGCCATATGCATCATTAAGTAGAAGGCAGGATTAATTTTTAAGTCCTCATCTTCTGTAATCTGTCCCGATTCTATCACTTGGGCAGGAAATGGGAAAAGGTACAAGCTCCAGAAATTTAGGGGAATAAGCAGTATTCGACCCAACCAAAGGAACGTACTCTTAATCATCTTATTAATGATGCCTTGAGCTGACCAAATATGTCCTATGGCTTACCACATGCTCAGAAATTTCTCCTCAGCTAGCCTTTTCATGTGGAATTAATCACAAACCTGAACTCAAAGCTGTAACCAAGTCCATGTTCATATCACCACCCATACGGCAGCTGGTGAGTTGAAAGAAAAGGCCATGGGACGAAGAAAGTGACTTTTATTCAGAAACCCGCAAACCGAGAAGCTAGTGGCCTGATGACCTGAAGAAGCGTGTTAAGTTCGTATGAGCATTCAGGCTCCTTTTTCTGTAAAGGGAACAGGGAAGAAGAGGGTTGCAAGAGGGAATTGAAGACTGCAGACTTCTGGAGGCAGCCACGTCCAGGGAGGCTGTGATCCTTCCTCGTTTGGGTTATGGTGTTTCCATACATCTGTAACATAGCGTCAATACTGTGTATATACTTTCCCTGTCTCCCTGGGAGTTAGTTTTGGGGAAAGGGATAGTTGTCATTTTTCTGCTGGAGTTGAACTGAAAACTAAATTCTTCTTATGATTCTATGGCCCACGTGCAGAGCTAGCTAGAAGCTTTTAACCTAACGGGTATTACTGCAGGGGCCTGAAGCAAAATGGCGCTGGACATGCTAAGCCTCCCTTCCACTGTTATAAAGCCACTTCAGTTTGTTCCCAAACACTTTCCTCCACTTCTCCTGCTGTGCTCTGCTATTCCTCGTGCTTTTTAACTACATAAGTTAATAGGACATGGAGTCCAGGGATGGAATCCAGAGTGTCACACTTATTAGCTGTGTGACCTGGGGCTACTTAACTTCTCCATGGCTCAGCTTCCTCGTTTGTAAAGTGGAGAAGACAGTAGCACTTCCATCATAGGTTTATTATGAGAGGGGCAGTGCCTGTGGCTCAAAGGAGTAGGACACCGGCCCCATATACCAGAGGTGGCAGGTTCAAACCCGGCCCCAGCCAAAAACTGTATAGGTTTATTACAAGGTTTCAGCCTGATTGTTCGCATTGCTTTGAAAATCTCACCTGCAAAAGCAGCGCACATCAAATATGAATTAATGTTCAGTGCAGGTTCAAGTTGGCAGTCTCCTTTCCCTTTGCTCTTGTTAAGACTAGCTTTTGTGAACATGAAAGAGAGTTGCTCTGTTTTGGATAGTAGCATTGATCCCCTTAGGTGAGAAGGTGAAGATACCCAGTCTGAGGAGCTCTAAAATATATCCTAACACTCCTGAGTTTTCTCTTCTCTCTTTATTCTTATTGCCTTGCAATCTTATTATTCCCACTAAACAAATCTGTTATGATTAAATAATAATTGACTTCAGGTTCTAGGTATCTACAGAGTTTTAAAAAAATCTCTGTTAATCCTCTGGCTAGTATATACTCTGAAAGCTATTCATTCATCCAGAAAACATTTGTTAAGTATCTATTACATGTCAGAAATTGTTCTACCTGATGTTAGTATGGGGTTCCAAAGTCTTTGCCTTATGAACTTCTCTAAAAGAAGAATGGATTCAACAGGTGACAAAATTCATTGGAGAATAGAGAAGGTAACAGCAGCGAGTTGTGTTACTGCTTCACTCTGAAAGTTCTAGTCTCAATAGAAATCATCATTACATTGATGGTTTTGGGGCTTTTCATATTAGCATTGGAGTTGAGGGAAAAATAAAACAGCCTTCTGAGATAATATACAAAACTCAAATTATGCATTCCTGCTTTATGTCATATAACTGACATATATAATTTTTTGCTTAAATGACTACCGATAGTTCAAGCATACTTTTAGAGGATTACGACCACAATGTTACAGCTAACCCTCTATTATTAGGAATCTTAGTTACTTAAGTGTTCTGTTGAATTAAGATTTCTTGTTAATTTGAAAGATTAAACTAAAAACGCATGTTTCAAACTTATACAGTCTTATTTTTCTTTCCTGGCATAGCGAAAGTAGTTAAGTCAGGTTTTGGGGTTATTTTATTTTAACGTTGTGGTTTACTCTGTGTTTTGCGGTAAGACTTTATATTTCAGTTATCATTTTAGCACACTGAAAATTGAAACAAAAGTTTTATTAATCTTATTGTGACTTCAGGATATACCAGATAAGAAAAGAAAGAGACAATGTGATTTAATAGGTATGCATCAATTTGGGGGTCTAGGAGAACTCAATATAAATTTCTGCCCACACGAACAATAAAACACAAATATGGTCAAGCAGGGGGGAGGGGAAAAGCGAGACGGGGGAGGGAGGAGTAGAGGGCGATTGGTGGGATCTCACCTAATGGACACAATGTGAGGGTATTCAGCACGCCCCCTGGGTGAAGGGCTCAACTACAACTTGAACTTTACCTTGGAAATACGATTGTAAACTACAAATTTGTACCCTTATATTAATTTGAACTAAAAAAAAAAAAAAGCCAAGGATTTTTTAAAAGCCAAAAAAAGAAAAGAAAAGAAAATAGGCAATGTGATTTAATGGAATATGTATCAATTTGGGGGCCTGAGAGAACTAGATATAAATTTCTGCTCACCATTTATAATCTGTATAATCCTGCAAAATTTATTTAATGCACCTCAGTAGTTTTTTTATCCTGAAATATGAATAAGAATATATTCCTCACATGTTCTTTGATCAGGAGATGCCCAAATAACAGCTTCTGTGTAGTGTGCCTGGATATGATGTATATTCAGTGAATAATCTTGACATTGTTACCATTTTCACTTCCACTATCTGCTGATTTACTTCATCATTAATTACTCTCGGAAAAGTCATGGGTCACTCACCCCGTTGTTTAAGAAGGTAGATTGACCTGTGATTATCTCCTTTTGCTCTTCTTAACCCTCACTGATATGATTGTAAAAGGAGAAAAAAAAATACAGACCCTCAAGAATAAAGAGCCAAATAGAACATGAAAAGGAACATCAAGGGTAGAGATATTTAATAATTTTTTTGGATAGAATAAGATAGAGCAGAGTAATTGAGAAGAGTAGAGAAAGTCACAGCATGAAATGTATACAGGGACATGAGCTTTCTAGAGAAATAAACTTATTCCCCCCAATTCAGAGATGGTTGAGATTTGGAAACTTGAGAGAATGGAGAGTATGTTGTTGAACGTAGGAGATCTGGCTGAAATGAGAAAGCAGAACTGTCATCTGGCATTCTTTTTCTCTTGCCTAAGGAATCAGAACAACAGCACTGGGTTCCTACTCTTTAGTTAGGAGAGCAAAACTTCCTTTCCCAAGAAATTTGCATTGCAGAGTATGAGACCTAGAGATTTATCGGAAGAAAACATCAAGCAAGAGCCCCATAAATGCAGAAAATTAACTGAAGTCTGTACCTACTGCCTTCTTCCTGGACAGAAGACCCACGTTTAACCTTCCAGCAGTGAGGCTGCCATGTAGGTGGACTGGATGTGTTCAATGTTAGGAGCCACTGTTAATATTAGTGTGTTTCAGCAAATGGCAGGAAAATGCCTTCTTTTAACTGTCTTTTGTAACAGTTTCTCAACAGATGGATATAAAGTGTCTTGGGGAAGGTGGGCCTTTTTCTAAATTACAAGCATTTACTTAATGGGCTGGTGATCATTGTCAGCTATGGATTTGCTATGCAGTCTCCATATTATCCATACAACATGTATAATGAGGAGCTGTCATGATTTCCATGTAGGAAGTTTTCATCATTGTTTAAAATTATAGGATTTAATTGAGGTCATACACGTATTCACATGTGGGTATGTGCATATGTATACACATATATGTTTTTGTCTATGATTTTATAATCGTTGACAAAAATGTGAAAAGATATATACTAGGTTCTCTGTATGAATGAATTTGGGCAAGAAAGTAAAATTTGTGGAGAAAAGAAAAAAGAGGGGAGAACAATAGTTAGATAACAAAATCTATTCCTTTAAATTGTAGAACATTTAAAAAATTGGTAAACCAGGTAATTACCTCGAAAAATTTAAAAATATTTAGGACATTTAGGAAAATGTTAGTAATTTTTGTGTGCTTTGCCAAAATATATTCGATTTTGTGTAACTTGTATTATGCCCAAATCTTTTTTTTTAAACATACATCTTTATTTTTATTTATTTATTTACTTATTTATTTATATTTTGCAGTTCTTGGCTGGGGCCAGGTTTGAACCTGCCACCTCTGGTATATGGGGCCAGTGCCCTACTCCTTGAGCCACAGGCACCACCTGCCTAAATCTTTTTTTTTTTTTTTTGTAATTTTCAAAAGTTAGCAGACTTCTATTATACTATATAAAAGATATGATTAATTTTATTATTCTATTTCTAGTTTCATTCAAACTACTCCCAGTTACTTTATGCAACTAAACTCAGGATTTTTTCCCCAGAATTTAAGAAAAATTATAAAGCCAATGTATTTGTGCTATTCGAAAATGTTCCTAAAAGGAATCTTACTTGTTGAGAAATGCTAAAAGTTAGAGAGGTGCTCCTGATTTTATTCATATTTTTCCCTTTTTTCCGGAGGCATAATTAGAAAATGAGCTTTGTCTCCAAAAATTTTTCTCAGTACCAATTTCTCTACCATTTGTATCTTTTCGTGATTAGGTCAGAATTGCTTGAAAACAATTGCTTCCTCAAACATTTATCTAGTGTCTGTCTTTTCTTAGGTACATACTATGAAAGATGTTATTATCTCTATTTTTTATATAAGGAAATGTGCTGATTGTTAGTTAATTGACTAAGGGCAAAGTCTTTTTTTTTTTTTTTTTTTTAAATACATGTATTTTATTATTCTTCATTACATTACTTCCCCCACCCCCACCCCTCTGTGGTAAGACAGAATTGATTTACAGAAAAGAATACAGAAAACACCAAAGCTCCTGGTAGAGGGAGAGATTTCAAGTTGGGGGAGAGACGCTCTCTCCGTTCCTCTCCCGGTCTTTCCCCGTCTCCTCCTCTAGGCCTCTAGCCTCAGGGTATATATAGGTGTATGGGTTCCTTGGCCAGGAAACGAATGAATACAGTCCCTTCCGCCACGGGCAAGGTGAATGCGTGTATCAATGAATGGACACAGTCCATCCATGGAATTCAGGCCTAGGAAATTCACAAGAAACTGACCTAGGCATAAGAAATGGGGGTTCCACATTTAATCCCAAGTGTAAAGTGAAGGAGACACCAAGGCACAGGTGTCTCCTCAGCAGTTGTCCAGCCTTCTTGGCTATTGGAGCCTCTGGTGGGCGTTGTAGGTCCCCCTCCTTGCCTGTCATCCAGCCCGCTGGCTCTTCAGCTGGCTGCCGCAGCACCAACACCACCAAGGAGGAGGCGGCAGGTCC